>VZTL01029052.1:2368-34868 GCA_013400535.1 Scopus umbretta
GGACAAGTTGCTCTCAGGAAGCAATTACAGGGAAGCAGCAGTGCAGAAGATGGATCTGTTTCTCAGCTCTTCCACATGTCACTTCTAAGGAAGGAGCTGGTCATGTGGCTCACAACTTCAAATCTAAATATTTCCAAAGGAAAACATCCCTAAATGTGACTATTATCTACTGGCCACACAGGATCTCAAATTGTGCAAAACACTTTGAAACATTTTATGGACCAAGCTGAAATACATCAATTAAATTCTGATCTCTCTGCTGTTAAAGGCAAAATGCTGATTGATGACATGGGGCAAGATGTCATCCATGCTCTCTGTTGCACTATTATCAGGTTCTGTCATACAAATTTCACTTGTGCCATGGAAGTGGGCGACAAGCAGCGTGGGGAGAAGCTGCAAAATGTAATTGTATGAGCTTGACCGAGTGTTTTCAACCATTTCTTTTTACCTAAGTGGGAGCATCTTCAGAAATGCATCATTGCTGAATATATTTTCAGCTGAAAGATTTTTTAGTTCCGAATACAAGTGGACTCCATCATATAAGTATATATATGTGTGTGCATGCGTCTGTGTGGCTCAGGGTGGAGGGGAACCTTTCTTCACAAAGACCTTTCTTTGAAGAAACTTGATCTTATAAAAAAAAAAAAAAAAACCACCAAAAAACACCAAAAAAACCCAAAACAAAACTATTTTTTAATGCAGCTCCCTTTCACAAAAAAGTTTTCGAAGGTTTATTTTCATTCAAGTGTGAAATAAAAATAAATTTTGTACTATAACACTTCTGTAGAAAATAAGTAACATCTTACAGCAGCTGCAGTGATCATGTATTTATTCAAGTCAAGCTAAGCATGCCCTAAAAGAGTTAAAAATTCCTTTTAATTAAAACACTTATTAGTACCATTTTACTTGTTGCAAGCAAAGGTGTGAATCTGCAGAAGGTGCACATGACTATTTCTAAGACTCATTAAAGAATAGGTGAAACCATTTTAATTTGTCGTCATATTCCCACATCTCTCTGCTTCCCTTCTGGGAGACAAGGAGTTTGTGCATACCCACACGCTCAGCAGGCAGATCCAAGCTTTGCCTGCTAATAGATGTTGAGGTTAACACCAAGCAATTCAAAGCTTCTCATTAAATACTGCTAATTATCATGGCAATTTCCTTTCTCCTGTTTTACATCATGAGCAAATGATTTTTCATTGCAGAAGAGGTAAGGAGGTGCTTGGGAAAATACAATTAGTTTCACTAATTAGTGTGATCTGATTTGAATATTTATATTTGCTTCTGTATTTAAATAAAACAAATAAAAAACAAAAACCACCACAAAAACCACGCCACACCCAAACCTCAATGAAGTCCATTCCACATTCTGAAAATTCAGTCCATAAGTAAAGATAACTAGTACTGCAGACCTGTTTCTCCATGAAAAAAGCCATCTCCTGATGGCTGAACATCCCCCAGGCAATGTTATCCAAAATCAAAAAGGAAAGAGTCCCACCTCCCAGAGACAGAGCTGAGAGGACACAGTCATGTCAAACCTCCCACATCTCAAAGAAGATACTTACTAGCACTAATAACCCTACTTTAGATATTTTAATGAAATGATTGTGTCTGCTCACTTTGCCTTTCATCATCAATTAGGTCAATCTGCATTTAGCATCTCTCTGCCCGACTCACACCGTTGTATTTCACACACCTAGCCGTGGGTTCAGAATAAGGCTTCACTCAAAGCAGCACGTGGCAATTTTTTAGGGAGGGCGGAGGCCTCATGCAGAATCTGTCCCAGAGCTGGGTCAAAGCTGGTTTTAGTTATTTTAATTCTAANAGTTATTTTAATTCTAAGCTGCTAAAGAACTCCTTCAAACCCTTTCAACTCTCAAAGTTTAGAGGTTTGAATAGATTAACTGGGTGGTTTTATCTTCTTGCACCATTCTAGGAAGATATCTCCATTTAATCCTCCAGCACTGAATGATTAGTTTTCTTCCTGAGGAGGAAAGTGAATGAAATATTTCTCTGTATATAGAGCATGCCATGGTAGTGATTTTCTTAAAGCTTTCAATTTGGCTGAAAAATCCAAGCAATGAAACACCTAGTACAATTTCTTTGGCTATTATGAACCAAGCAAGATGCTCAGAGCTGTTGATGAAGTGTAAATAAAAATACATTCATTTATCCAACATCTCAGCTACTACCGGGACTGATGTGCAACTAGAGGAGGCCAAGCATATTGCTTTATACTGCCGAGGCGTCACAAGCCCACGGTGTTAGACCAGCAGGAGCTGGGTCAATAAGTACAGGTAATGAGTTATTCAATGTGTTTCTGTTTCACATAACAGCCTGAGCAGATTATGATTTTCTTTTACGTGTCCCCTATTAAAAATATCCAGAAGCAGATTTGAAAGTCACGACTGACTGGAAATATTTGAGATTTTAGCTGTTTTGTTTAGCAACGAACAGTCAAAGCTTGCTTCTAACCCCCAACCCAAAGAACCCCCAAATGTTTCCAGCACAAGTTTCACAGAAATGTGAAATTAACGTTCGCCTTCTGCTGTTAACTTTTACCAGCAAAATAGTAAATTTGGTTAATAGCAGAAAACGGTATTGATGGTGCTTCCTTGACAACTCTCATTCACCTCTGCACTTGTTACAGTAAACACAGTATTTGATGCTGCTTGCTTTTGGCAAAACTCCACCGTTCAGATACTTCTGCAGCCACAGGCTGGAACACATCCGGGGCAATAAAAAAACCAAACAAACCACCAAACAAAAAAAAAAATCTAGTTGTAAAACACAAATGTTTTCCTGATGGAGTGGGGGCTTTCTAGCAGGCTGCAAGACCATCTCAAGGTAGGCTTTCATGCCATGGAGGAGATGGCATTTCCGTACAATAGGCACAGCTATTGTACAGAAACGCCATCTCCTCCATGGTGTGAAAGCCTTCGGTTGTTCTTCCAAGCGGGACACAATATGAAATGTGACTGGCGAGTTTTCTCCATAAACAAACCAAACCTCTCTCCCTTACAGAGCTGCCTTTCTTCTCCCAAAACCTACTAAAAGCTTGGAGTCTCCTTGAATCTATTAGAAATCCTTCCTGAAGAGAGGAACCAGACATTGTAAATGAACCATGGCTTAGAAGCCCCCTTGTACCTGCAAATATCCCACAGATTCCAGAGACATTTTATGTTGTGCCTATTTACCTGTCATGCTAGTTCTCACCCTATGATTCATTTATTTTTAATGCTTTCAGTGGTTTTTACTGATACTTTTCAAGGTGTTAGGGTGTCCCCTCTGTAGCACTTTCAATATTTGCTTGCAGAACTAATACATTGTGGCAACATACAGAGAATATTGTTCAGTTGCTTTGAAAAAAAAAATAAAAAAAGCCACCCAAGCTTTCCCCATTACCAATGCACACGTGCTTACACGTAAAGGACTAAGAAGTCAGACCTGCCATTAGGCTTTCCAAGAAGCCTAGGAAGCACAGTGGAAGAGCAAACCCAGGACCAGACTGACCGGAGGGGACCTTGGCCATCAGCCTCTGGGCCGGGCAAAGATGGAGTCCCAGCTAGGCTGTTCACAGCACGGTCTGGATGGTCTTCAAAGCATCCAGCAAGGATGGAGACTCCCTACCTCGCTGGGTCCCATTGTTTAGTTATCCCATGGGACACTTTTCTTCCCTACACCCAGCTCCAGTTTTCCAAAATCTTGTTTGCACCAGGGGTGAAAAACTGGTATTTTGGGTGCAGAAGGCAAATAAAGGGGACAAAAACTCACTACTTTCCATGCTCTGGTTGATCCAGTCCTAGTCCCCACTGCCAAGATGCCTACCGCATCCTTGTAAAAAGAGATGCTGCCCAGTTGGTCCTTTCCCAGCTTGTATCTCCAGAAAAAAAACTATTCTGCCATAGTAGCAGAGCTTGTTCTTGAGTTATGTTATGGTGTGTTCATGCTCCACAAATTAATCTTTTTGAACAACTATAAAGGTCTATCAGTAAAGAAAGATCCAAAACCAGAAAATTACTGGAACTTATCCTCATCGAACTTCAGATCTGACGATATTGTAGCCACTCTGCAGGGTTCAGTCTGGCAGGAAATTGCCAAAATAGTACCCAAAGTCCTGGGCAACTCCGGAGCTACCTCTGAACTGTACACTGCTAGGCTGGCCCCACGCCTTGGGGAGCTGGCATGAAGTGGGCTTGCCTGTCTCTGCAAGAGCTGCCATCACAGCTTCTGGTTCCCCTCTTGATACTGATAATTCAGTATTAAGGGAAAAAAAACCCTTCTAAGAAAACACTGAAAATATGACTCAATATTGAAACATCTGCACATTCTTAATTGTCTGAGCTGCCCCCTCCATCAGAAATATTCATTATTTGCTGCATTTCCTAAATAACGGGGGAAAAGTCACCACTGCATTTCCTAATAATGTATGCCCACAACTCTATTTTCCCCATCTGCTATGCTTGCCTAAGACTGGTCATTTGTTACCTGCTAGTTCCAATTGATTTCCTTTTGCCTCTGCTTTCCTTCTCCATGAGTGCAGAGAACAAACAACACGATTTATACTAGCTATCCAGTACCAATCATTAGATAACAAGGCCCTTTACTGAAAGCATTTAGAGTAAAACAATACTTTAAGTTTACCTTTGCTTTCATTTCCTTCTTTATTACTTCAGGTTCAAAATAAGGCCAAAGAAGTTCCACTTACATGGAAGATTAGACAGTCATCCAATATAAATCCTTTACATCCTACACAGTGTATAGTGCCCAGTTTCTAATGCAATTGTTTAAATTTCTTTTTTAAATGGGTTTGATCGAATTCTCAACCCTTCCTTCTCTTGTACCCATTTGCTACCTATTGACCCTGCATGTGGAGACAACTGTTCCATTTGTTGTAGGGTGGCTTTCAATCCACAGAAGGCCAGGCATGGATGACCTTTGGGCTTCAGCTCATCAAGACTCAAGGGGAAATGGAGAGAGGGAAGGACTAGGAAAGCCCTACTGATGTCCAAGTGAAGTTACTTCACGCTGAGCCTGGTTTAGTTTCTGCTATTGTTTTCTCTGCAGTATGGAAACACTTCTTCTCCACACAGAAAAGAGCTGGACTAGAAGAAACTGAGTGAAACTGAGTAGGAAAAACTAGCCCAAAGATTTTATTTAAAAAAAAAATAAAAAAAAATCAGCAAGAACCTTGAAAATGCAAACCTGGTGGCAGGTGTGCTCCATGGCTCTTTTGGATGACTTGGTTCTCCACTGGAAAATAACACTCCATAGCCGAACAAAACGCTGTCCTAATGCAATGCTTTTCCAATTATTAGTATGTGAATATACACTTACGTATTAATATCCAACCTTTGACAGTCAGCAGTTTCCACCAGAACAATATCAAAAACTTTTCTAAAGGTAGATTGTCCTCCAGTAAAACTTTCGTAACATTATTTTGGCAATGGCTATTCTACCTGCTTGTAACTCAGTGTCAAGGAAAGTGGTCGACATTCAACCACCCAAAGTGACAGGAGAGGTTCAAGCATTTTAAAAGAGATAGGCCTTCTGGAGGGACACCATCCCCTCTCACCCCAATCACTACCCAAAGCACAAGCTCTCCAGCAAGAGGCGACACAGAAATAGCTATGCTATTCTGTAGACATGCCTGAAACTGCAGAAGCAACAACACCCAGAAAATTGAAACCTTTTAGGTCAAGGCTGCCAAACAGACTGGTTCCCGCTGTGACACTGAACGGGCAGTCTCCGTTACCTAATTCTTCTGGAAGTTCAGGAAAAAGTCTCCCAATGGAAATTCCTGACTCCAGAGCACTTTGGCAAATCTGGATCTTATTTAGATGCCTAACTGGGGGCTGAGCAGTAGAGGACTAGCAGGGTGATAATAAAAGAAAACATTGCAGCAATTTATCATTGGGGAGCAATAAGAAGTCCTTCCCAGTTTTTGTGTTGCTTTTTTTTTTTTCCTTTGTCAAACAAACTTTAATCAATAGAGCCTGTTTTTCTGAAGTTAGATGGGAGCTGTGAAATCCAGATTTTGATTTCCCCAAATACGTCATGGTTACATCTCCAGAAACATACTGGAGAATCATCCTTAATTTTCCACAGAGTTATTCTGCTGGAAAAAAATTGGCTCTGTCTCTAGTATGGTAATGCATTTTTGAATGCTGCTTTATAACTTTTAGTAGGAACATGTACTGTACAGTATAGCAGTTCTTTTAATATTAAAATATTTTATTAATTATATGTATAAAGACCATATAATCCATCACAGCATTTTGAGACAAGGATCAAACATTTCTTCTGACAGAAAAATTAAAAATCCTTTTTATTGAATACTTATATGTTCTACAGTGAATAAAAAATATTTTCACATAAAAAACCTTTTCATTTCAAACCCAAGTGCTTTGGGTTTTATGAAAGTGCAAAACCTTTGTAAGGGACACATCCAAAGCCCAGTGAATCACTTGAAAATGCCCTTCAACCCCAAGGGGCTGAGCTTAGGCCCTGTGGCATTTAGCTGTCAAAAGGAGGACCTGGGTGCATATGCTCATGTGCTAATAATTGAAAGGTCAACTCCATATACCTTTCATTTTGCAAGGGGCTGTACAAGCTGGGAATTTCGTCTCCAGTTGCCCACAATTCAAGCTGAGGTCCAAGACTGACTCAGCTCATCACAAAACGGAGACAACTGGTGCAATTTAAAGAATTGTTGTCACGTCCAGGTTTAAAAATTGTTCAAATTCCAAATAAATTTGACTCTAAGGTTTTTGCCCAGGCCTCTGTGAACTAATACTAAAAGGTTATTGTTGAGCTGTAGCAAAAAACCCTTCTGATTGTAGCCAACTGTCCATCCTCCTTTCAGCAGGGGTGCTGCATGTAATTTTCTGCCTTCGATTAAGATTCACCACTAAATTCATCTTCTTTTAAAACCATATTATTGCACCCTATGGTATCACATGAAATGCACAGCAAAGGTTTGGGAATTCTTTTGGAGGATGATGGGGAGTGGAAGCCCATGTTAGAGGCACAATGGAAATAAATGCATAATTCAGTCCTTGCTTTTTTATTTGTCCTTGGCATTAATGAAGAGCAAATTAGCTACTCTCCTTGGGTGTCTACCAGAAATAATAGTTACAACTAGAGCTCTTTCCCCCCCTCAGTAATATGTTCCTTTGTAGATAAGCACTGTGAAGAGGTAAAATTATGTCTTTTAAAAGTTTACTGTTTTCTTGTTCTAAGATGTAAATGATAGGGTTGGGACTGGGAAGTAATTCAGAAATATTTATTCCACCGAGACAATAGCTTTTTGTCATCAGAAGAAAGAAATGGTGACTATCAAAATGAAACAAAACGACAACATCATTAACCATGGCATGTGTTCCATCAGTAAATAAGAAACGCACCTTTCCAACGACGCTGTATGCCGAAGCCTGAGCCCTGGGTGAGGGAAGGGATCACAACGGGAACAACCATTCTGTAAGGTGAACTGGCTGAGGGATAGAGCATTTTTATTGCTATTCATATGCATGCAATAAATATAGTAAGATACTTGAAGCATTTCCTCCTCTTCCAGATGATTAATTTACAGCCTGTTTCATCAACCTTTTGTGATGTGTAACAGGGACTTGAGAAAAATGTAAACATCTTTGCATCATTTTACAGTTATGATATCCCGACCAAGGCAGTTCTTAGTTGGAAGTAAGCATTCAGCCTGGAAGTGGAATTTAGTTGTTTAGAGACTGCAAAGCTTTGAAACCCATGGTATAACCATGGCAAAGCAAAATAATGGCCCTCAAGTGAAGACTGGCGCATGGGCATAACTGAAAGACAGATCTACGTGCAGTGCAATGCATTTGTATAATTAAATCAACCTGCCACAGTTTCATCTATTATGTAGATGCAGAAATACTAATAATAGTTATCCTCGCATATCTAGAAAGACTGAATTAATGGTTCCAAGCAGCAAGAACTCGTTTGTGTTTGGATCTCTCTCACCAGAGCTTCTTTAACTAGCTCCTGGGTAGAATTCATTAATTTTTATTAACAGGGAAAACATTTGTCCCCGTGACAATATTTGCATTGCCTGAATGATTTTCACCTCTGCCACAAGGTGTACTATCGGCTCATACATCACGCGATTACTTGGAGAGCAGAAAGACCCTCAGTCATTAGTGAGTGAATTAAAGATGATCTAAAGAGCTATTAATCACGGTGACAAAAGCCTTAATGTTGCTGTGACCCTAGTGGAGCCTGGGGACTAAAAGGGAAGCCGAGGGAGAGAAAAATGGAAACATATGTTTTCTCCAAAATAACCTACCTTAGGAGAACTGTCAAAGATAGAGTCACATCAAACTGAGAAATTCTGCCATACCAATTCTCCTAGATTTTACTAGGGAGGACTCTGTAGTCAGCCTACTTTTTTAAATTATTATTATTATTTATGAACAGTGTAAACAAGTAAGGAATAAAAGATACATGGTCTATTCAGACCTTTCTTTTCTTTGTCTGGAGTTATTTAGAAGCAATATATTTAGAGCAAACTGATACTCGTAACATATTCTAGTGTAAACAGAGATCACTTAGTGCACAACATAGCCCAGGTTAAAGATTTAGCATCCACATCCCATGTGGAGAATACCAGGCAGTGAACCCTATTTCTGTGTTTTCAATTTGAGACTGTACTATTAAATACTTTAAAAAGAAAGTGAAGCCTTCAATTTCTGACTCTAACTCAGATTCAGGGAGATGAATCAGACGTTCAGACACAAAGCTTCAATCATAAACCCCAAATATATTAATATGACAGATACTTCTAAGCCTTCCAATAACCACTTTAGGCATTCTCAGTTACAGACTATTCTTATTGGCACTGTTTTAGTGAGATGTGCCTGTAATAAGATCATCTATTTTATGGGTAACAAGGTACCCAGATAAAAACTATACATACAGATGTAGCCAGGAGCCTCATTAGAAATGATACCTTTTATTGTATTTTCAATAGTTTTCTTTGAATATCAGAATCTGTAGATATCAAACAAAGATCAGGACATTAGCGGAAAAGTATATAAATGTTGCCTATCTGAATAAGTGTTATGACATTTGGAACTTGGTTATGCAAGGGATTTATAAGGTCATGTTTATGATTCACAGGTTACCATTTTGAAACTAAGCAAACAGGAAACCCAAGGTATACTGTGAAGGCTTAGACTTAGAAACAGAACAGCACATGAGCTTGTATCGCATCCCTCCCCGGGGAAGGAGGCTGCTCCTCACTCATAGTCCCAGAGGAGGTTGCTCAGCTCTCCTGGGGATCCCGCTCCACCTGACCCAACAAACATCATGGTCCCAGGGCTCTTCACTCCTCTGTCCCTACGGCAAAGGAACAACATGGCTTCCTAGTAAGCTGTTTAAGAAGATAACAGACACTGGCAGCCCGGTCCCTCACACCACCATTTCAAGCAGGCTTCACACTAAGGGACTGAATGGTAGTTACGGAAGGAGCTGGCTTGCTCCTGACTGCTGAGCTAGAACTCAAACTCAAGTCTGAAAAATTGGGTTGAGACCATGTAGGAGCTCTCTGCTGTCCTGGACATGGCCGCACCCTCTATACTGTCCCATCACTTCCAAATCTTCCTGTTCCTCCTGTGCTAGGACGAGCGCTCAGTCCATCCTCTGCTCAGCCCATTTAACTCACTGATTCAGCAGAGCATCTTATTCCACTTTAGTTGCTTCCCAGCTCCATCTGCATGTATTACAGAGATGTCTTGGAGCAGATGAGCTCCTGGTACTCTCTGCTGTGCTCATCGGTGCCTCATGGACAACCTGCAGCGATTGCCTTCCTGCTAAGTGTGTTCCTGTGATGCTTCAAAGTCATGCTCCCTAAGGGTCTGATCCACAGCTTGTGAAGAGCTTCTATATTCTTCATCAACTTTGTACAGATGTAGAGGTATAGAGAAGCAACTGTAATGAGCACAGGCCGGACTAAAAATGAGCTTAAGTTATAGGGATGCCATCAAGAACTTTCTACCTCCCTCTGCCCTCCTCTCCCTCCACCCTCTGTGTCTTCAAATTTGTTTGTCAGGGTCCAGACTGAGTCTCCCAAAGATCATTTAAGAGTGTTTGAAATCGCGCTCTCCAATCTCACGCTCCAATCCCATGCAGATCTGGGATATTAATGGGCTCCACAAAGATGAACTTGTTTCTAGACAAGATTGTTGCCTTACTCTTATAAAACTCTTAGTATTAGTGATGTGATATCTGATCAGTCTAAAGTAAAACTTTCATCTCAATGAGAAAGGTCACTACATATTCATCTGATGTCAGCCCTATCCATAAACAAGCTTCCTTAAATGACAGATCAGAAGCAAGAAGTGGTCTCTTTTTTCTAATAGCATCAGCCCAGCTGCAGTTCTCAGTAGCGCTTATTCTCAGCTGGTCTGCTTTCAACTTTCACTTCCTATTTAGAAAGCTAAACTGGGAGTGCTTTAATCTTCTGGGTTTGTTTCCTTAATGAGAAGTGAAAGGTATAAGTGGCAGCAGGTAAAGAGATATTGAAAGCTGTAGCGGACTGGCATTTAAATTTTCAGACAGGCTAGATCAGAGCATTTTCTAACATTCCTTTCTTCTATGATAGTAAAAAAAAAAAAAAAAAAAAAAAATTACAAAACCAATAAAATCCAAACTTGCAGTTGCAAGGAAGATAGTGCATCACCAGAAGGGCAAACTTAGAGTGGAGCAGTGAGGAGAGACACTGCGTGCTCCCTGTGGGCTTCATCCTGGAGTATGCTGAGTAGTTCTGCCCTGATTCAGGAAACCACTGAAATGTGCTCACCTGAGCTGGCGTTTCTAAAACAACACAATGCCCAGCTTAAAAGTAAACAAAGACAGTCTTGTTGCTGCATTGTTGGCCACTGATTGTGTCCTCAGCGCCTCACAGGATGAGGCCTTAGGAGCAAAAAACAGAAAGCTGTAGACAAGAATTCCCCTAAAATCTTCATCTTGACAGTCTACGCTGCCAGTGGAAAAACATCATGATTTTGTACAATTTTGCCATTCAGATATTAAAAAGAATTATTTTTTAATATACCTGCATCACTAATTCTTAAAAAAAATTAAAGAAAATTAAGAGAAAAACAATCTGTATGTAACATTCATCCCATGAAGAGGTAGGCGTGATGCCAGGACAAGCTTTGTTTCACAAGCCTCAGCCTAGCGAAAGAGCATATTTCATTGCTTGTTCCTTCACCTAACTGCTTTTCCTGCTAATCTGTGTTTGTTTAGGGAGAGAGAAATTCCTATCCATTTTGGTCACAACTAAGACAACGCACAGAAATTCAGAGCCTGGAATTCAACATCTGTGCCCACTTGAGGATATTGCTTATGTCAACATTTCCAGAAGCGGCCACTACATGGGACTCCCCTTCCACGCGTGCAGTCTCAGCACCACTGGCCCACTCCTCCCATCGCCTCCTCACATCTGGGTCCCCCCATTTCTGCTCCGTTGTTTGATGCCTTCTTATATTTCCATTAAATGATTATGCAAGAGATACAAGAGTGCCAGTGCTTTTCTATCTTTTCTTCCACAAAGTTACAGCTGAAATGACCTGGAGAAGAGTTGTCAGACAAACTGCTAAATCTCAGCAGCAGAAAGGATCAATCTGGGCACTTTCTGAGCAGAAAGACTGCATATTGCCACAAGTCCATGAGCCATCATGCACTTCATCGTGTAGCATACCACTGGTGCTGCACTCCCATGGGGAGCAGTCTGGAAAAATTGGCTTATATCATGCCAACACACCTGCTAACACCCTTCACTGTTTTTCCCTACTCTGTACCTGAATGTTTCATGGCTAATTAAGTGGTAACAGCACCTAATTTCCCACTGCACTTCAGGTGTTTGGAAGAGAGCTTTATTGTGTTTCCTTGCATTTCCCCTGGGTTTTGTTCCTACACATCCTACCCATGTGTTGCCGCCTTAGCTCATTAAATGTAAATTGACATCTCCACCATACTGGGCAGAGTATCCTCAAAATCCCTTAAATATCATGGTGCCTTAGAACTAACATGGAACAGGCTGGAATATCCTGTACAAGTGAAAGTAAGTCTGAGAAACAACACTAACAGAGGCTCATTCCCCTAATACATGGAAAAAGGGGGATCCAGTGCAAATGAAGCATAGGATGGTAAATAAGAACTGTGTTCGCTTGCAGTCATGCACTATAGCCATTAAGCCTTAAGGTCTTAAAGGTACCAAGCAATGCATATGATAAATTTCTCAAAAACATCCCAGCCATAACATAGTTCTTGCTGATTGCTCATTTACCCATAATGCATGCTGTCATAGCAAAGCCTGACAAATGACAGAGAAAGCTCAGGTTATTTTTTACACTGACTGCCAAGCCCCTCACCTCAGATTATTCATTTATTAGGGCAATCACCGAGGTCTGGGTACTTAATATTGTTTTCACCAAATATGAAAATGATCTACTTGCCTATTCTTTAGTTCCTCCTAGGGCAAGCCATTTATCATCAGCCCTGGATAAATGACTGCTTCATTATAGCCATAATTTATGAGATGTTAGAACTAAAGAGCCACACCTAAAGACTTAAAGCTTTAATATGGATTAAAATAAGATAATCAATCAAGCATATACAAATTTTCTTTAGAATTATTTCTTGCTTTGAAATGGCTTTGCATTTTTATAATGGAGGTAGCCTTACATTTCTTGTTGCTCAAACCCAGGCAAAGCTTGTTTAAAAGTCCATAAGGAAATCTAGGTTATAACCTTATTGGTCAGTGTTAGACACCACTTGGTAATCATTACATGATTCAATAAAATTGTCTTTTGGGCTATGGGGCTTTTTTTGTGGTTTTGATGGTGTAGGTGTAACCCAGACTTAAAACGGCTGCAAGCCTTTGGTCCAGAACAGGTGGGGAAAATGCTGATTGATGCCAGACTCCTGTGTTCTCTGTAGATATTGCCATGCTTTTCATGTCCTTCCTTGGAAGTTTGCTCATCTGGGGTTACAGAGGAGGGAGGGCTCAATGCTACAGTTTTAAAATATTTCCATGACTTTTAGGGTGTTTTCTGCCTGAAACAGTGTTTCACAGCTCAGAGTCTGGATGAGGGAAGCTTCTTCCTCCATCTAGGGAATGAAATATCCCTTCCTCCTAGAACAGCGTTGCAGCTTGTAAGAAAGAGTTTCTGGTTTGTCTCTTAATTGTATATTTGCTAGCACAAAGCCAATACAAATATTATTTCTTAAGTATATGCCTTGCTTGAAACACTAGCCTAAACCTACTTAACCACTTATGCCTGCATCTTTTGAAGCCCGTGTTGGAAATACAGAATTTGATGGATTTTTGAACACATACCACTAAGACAAGAATACAGCTACAGCTCTCATGCAGATAGACCTGTGCTGGCCAGTCATGGTGTGGGCACAAAGGTCTCGGGCAGTGCTGGAGCCCCAGGGGCTACGGGCAAGATGCATGGGTTGTCCCAGGAACTCAACAACAAGCCCAAAGCAGTGGACGATGCTTGATGTGATGAACAGGTTGCTGGGAGAGGGTACTTTGTTTTCTCATGCACCAAGAGCACAGCACAAAACCCAGTGTGACTAACACCCCTGGTAGGCGACACGGACAACCTGAGCATCATCCGAAAATTCAGACCTGGATAAATGCACCCAAAGACCCTGTGCTTGGAGCCATAGTTACAGATGAAAACCGAACTCTCCCACCAGCAACAGCTTCATGCTCTCAGGATAAGTTCCTGTGACATATGTTTAATTGAAGCATATTGCAGGCTTACAATGAGACAATATACTGCAACTTCATACTTCAACTACTTACAGTTTTAGCCAATGATGCTTCTTCAGTAATGTTAAACAGTGATTTAACTTTAATCCCAGCACCAGGCTTTGTTAGCTAAAGGACATTTTTCACTCTGGTGTAAACTCCCCTTTCATACAATTTGGTATCAGCATTTCAGCAAGAATAAAGCAATCCAAGCTCTGCAGTTCCCCTGTGCAAGAGCTATTTAGGTACATCTGTGCAAGGAAATACTTGATACACACACATTATAAATGCAAGTCTGTGAAATATATCTACCTATGCACGTATGTGACTGTGAACATACACATGTGTAGGAATATATTTGTTGGCACAGGTACACGACAGATTTTCTTGGATGTATCTGCACATAAATGGCTAAAATACAAAATTATAGGTACACTCTCAAAAGTGCTCAAGAACTGTATTTGCATCCGGGACCCCAAAAAGTCCATTTCCCTATTTATTTTGGGAATTTCTGACTGGAAGCTCAACAGAATTGAACCATGATGCAATTCTCAACCTCAAATACTGAGATCTGGACGATAAGACAGTTTTAGCAGGACTTGCTTGCTAGCTGACACGTAAGCAGCCTTAGGCAACATGCAAGACAGTGGCCCACTCTTCTTGTGAAGGAAGACGTGCAGATCCCACTGGAGGCAAGGGGCAGCAGGACATGCACCCAAGACTTGCAGTGCCACGAGGTGCAAAGAAAAAAAGAGCTGCCCTACGTGAGCAATTACGCACTGATCAGACCTTCAGAGTCAACAGGAAGGTGGTGTTCCACGGCAATGGAGAAGCACATTGACCACCCGTGCCAGACCCAGACATCTGTTTCCCACCACAGTGCCACTGGACTGCAAGACAACACTCCCAGCCAGGCTAAGCCAGCCCCTCCCACCCCAGGAGGGCTGCATTTTCCTCAGGGATTCCAGCCCCTCTCCAAGTCAAAACCCATCATCATCTCTTAAAACAAATTCTCTCTCAGAGTAAAAAGTTGTGTTCCACATTCTTCGCCAAAATAAATGTAAGATCAAGTTAGAAACCCTCCAGAATAGGGTTGGTAATGCAAATATTGACACAGCAAAGAGGAGAGAGTGCAAGAGCATAGCTGGACAGACAGTCTGAATATGAAATATTTCACAAAAAATGTCATCTTTATTTAGTGGGTGATGAAATCAGTGACTATTTTAAAAGATTCATAGTTTTTGTAGCCCAGACACTTATGCCCCCAAGTTATATAATGGGAATGTGAAAGAAAGGCAGTTTTCACAAGTTATGTTTGGGATTAACGCTGTGAGCTCTCTATATGCAGGACTCCTGCTGATTTCCATGGAAGTTTTGCAGGAGAAGAATTTCTAGGAATGGGTAATTAAGGAATACCACCACCACCACCCATTTCTACAAAATGGTTTTATATGGTTAAACAAGCTAATTTTTCTAATGTGTGTGCTTATTCGCCACATGCTTACTCAGCACAACCAGCCATTACAGCATCCAAGGCACATTCAGAGTACAGAATAAAACAGGCATGTTAAGACATTTAAAACAAAAAAAATGGCACTTGTTTGCAATGTTATCAGGAAGAACATACAGCCTGGTGGAGCTCTTTGGACCAAATCATAGAGCCCATAAACCTGTGGCACTCTTGTTCAGTTCAACAGGAATTCTGCAGCCAAAGTGACTGGCGAAGTGTTGTGTTGGCTTCCATGTGGATTGCTGATCTAGCCTACATTGGCAAGTCCTGCCTCTCTTCTCCCTTCATCGGAAATGAAGTGTTTAGAAGAAGGGCATCTTTAGGTGGAAAGTGGTCTGCTTCTCAATGGCTCCTTTCCACAGGCAGTCACATATATCAGGCAAACAGGACACAAACCAGACTTGGTGGTGTTTTACCAGTAGGAGTGACACTCACTCTCCACTGCTCAATGATGAGACAAGGTGTAGGGCTAAGCAGAATTAGGACCAAACCATAAAGGCATCAGGGTTTTCAAAGACATCTCTGTAATTATTGCTTCCTCAGCAGCCCTATCTTTGAGTGCTGGTAGCTCAAGAAGGCAGCTGTGGTGTCTCCAGGCAGTCAGCATCCCCCAGCAGCTCTGCTTGGGCTGTAGGGGCATGATACAATATCATCCGTATCCCATCTAATTGCCTTTCAGCCCTCAAAGAGCCGAGGGCTGAAATCTACACACCCATCCTAATTCAGCAATGCCAATGGTAAAGCTGGGTCTGAACCAAATCATTCCACCTTCCCTAAAAAGTTCAGATGTGGGCTTATTTCAACATTAATTTACGCTGCTAAAAATATCCCATTTTATTTATATTTTTTAATGAACACGGTTATTCTATTAAGTTGAAGAACTTGATGTGAACTGAGCAAGAAACAACTTACATGCAAACTGCTAAGTTACCAATTAGTTCCTTAAAACAATTGAAAGTCACAGAGAGCCCTCAATACACAGAGGCAGTTAATTAATTAACATTAGATGTGATTAATAATGAGTCTTGTTTAATAGTAAATATCTGCCTGCAATGCCTGCGTGTCAGAACAAAAAGCCTTCAGAGAGCAGGCAACTATATCTATCCTGATTGTGTTTGGGATTTTAACATGTTTTGTGCAGGCTGACAAATGGCCTATTAATTATCTAATGTTGTCTGACAACAACAGCTTGATAAAGATGTATGTTTTTGAATTGCTGGATGAAAACTGCTGGAGAAGAGCCCCACAGGGGCCTTGCTGTCCTAAAACTGGGCTCCAAGCCATGACAACAGGCAAGACAAAGCCCTATCTCCTGCTACAGCCTTCGGAAATAAAATATGTCTTGGCATTAGGGACATTTTCAGAAAACTGCTTCTGCAATATCTGATTAGGAAAAGGAGGAGTATGTCTTTACTAAATTGGGGTTAAGGCATAATCAATATCATATATGGAGTGTCTGGCCTATTCTGCATAAACACAGGCACTTCATATTATTAAGGAGTCTATAATGCAGAGGAAGCATATGGCAGGACATTGCAGCTCTCTCTATTCTTTTTATTTAGAACTTTATCTTCCAACCTGTTTGACAGCTGCTCCTAAGTGGTTTCACAGTGCCAAATTATTTTTATGATTGTTTGATGTTTTATTCTCCCATTTCAGTTAATGAGATAGGATCCCACAATGGTCATAATTCAGAGCTGTCAGAACTAAAAAGCATGCTTGTGGCAAGACAGCCTGATGGTAAATAAGGCTAAAAGCTGCATATAATAAAAACTCTCTTATCCGAGTCTCCTCCGCAATGAAAACTTGTTTTGGATCCTTCTTTCCTTTGTGCTCATTCGTACTGCATCTTTTCCCTTTTGGACAGGTAAACTATCAATCTTCGGGTAACGTCACCCTTTTAATTCTGTTCAACCTTTCCGTGTAATGAAATGTGTAGGATACATAGGAAACGTTGAAATGTCTAAAGATATTGAGTGCTATATTATAATTAAAGGGCTTGTGTCCTGTTTATTGTGCCAAGGGAATAATTTGTCATATATGCTTAGAAGAAACTGTTCAACAAATGACCTTTAAGAGTCCCAGGAAATGCCTTATAGCTGGCATCCCCAGTGATTTTAATGAAAATTTTCAAAAAGTTCCCATGTTGAATCCTAACTTTTGGGAAGACAACTGCTGTCCCTCTTTTATTCTTACATTGTTTATATCCTCCCAGTATAAAGCGAGCGAGATATAAATAAGTAGTCTTGGAGTTACAGCACAAGACTGAAAATTTGGGCTTCTTTGTTCCCATCTCTGCCAAAGAGTTTCTGCATGACCTCGCTATCTCATTGCTGATTGCCTCAGTTTCTCTAGTCAGAGAATATCTGTACAATATCACCTATGTTAGACAAGTGCTCTGCAAATTTGTTCAGGAAAGCACCAGACAATTCTACTCTGTGGCTCAGATGCTACAACACTTCCACTTCTGATCAGCCAGTTGATCAAAGCAAGAGCACATTTGCCTTCAGAATCATAAAAATTGTGTTAAGTGTGGCTTTACACAGAAAACAGCTCTGAAGCATGAAACATTTGGAATTGCAGCATTTGCACTAGTCTGTTTATATGCTGTTAAATGCAAAGACAAGTTTCCATTATTCGGAGAGCACAACGGAAAATAAGGAATAGCAGGAGAGAGGAGACACAGGCACCTTCCCCAGGTGATGGTAATAGAGGAGGCAGGACAGGACAGGGAGGGACAGGGAACAAACTCCTCAGGCCATCCGTCTGGAAACCTGCACCTGCAGGTTAGCTACTGGGGTGAGCTTGAGTCAACAACTGGAACTCATAGGAAACCCTCCAACATCCACAAAAATTAATGCTAATCTCCACTACTGACAGCAATCTGTACCCCCATGCCTTAGCAGCTGGGTTCAGCAGGCAACGCTAGAAGATGAGATATCTGACTACATTTGAGTGCTGGAAGACCCCGTCAGATCTCTGGCAGTGGCCAACACCAGCTCCTTCAAAGGAAGATGCAACGGTTTCAGAGGGAATTTGTGGTTATGGAGCAACATATATTCCACAGGAGTTAGCACTCAAAGTCCTAATATGTAAGTCCATGTCTGAACAAGTCTGCTTTTTTCTTTTTTTAAATGTACAAGTCAATTCTTTAGACCTTTTAAATACATATCTTGTAATACGCAAGACAACTGGATAAATTTAATCTCAGGCATTCCACTGAATAGGTCTCTGCACAGGTCTCGCATGCAGTTAGTTTGTGGGTGGAGCATGGCAAATCAACATTGCTAAAATTTTTTACATCTCCCATTTTGAAGGTTTAATGTGGAAAAAAGGGCATAGTACTACAGGGGCTGCATACATCAAAATCCAAACACAAGAAAGCCGATTCAGCAACTGCCCTGATAGGTTATATGCAAAGGGTGTAAGAAACATGCCTCTCTGCATCATTTGCCCAGACTACAGCTAATAAATGTTGTAGTAACTGTCAGATCAGATCCTGGGGATCCGCCAAAAAGTCATGGGAGCAAG
This sequence comes from Scopus umbretta, assembly GCA_013400535.1. Lineage (NCBI taxonomy): Eukaryota > Metazoa > Chordata > Aves > Pelecaniformes > Scopidae > Scopus > Scopus umbretta. The sequence goes on from VZTL01029052.1 coordinate 21,214, forward strand.
TCCAGAGGAGGAGCATGTAAGAGCAGTTGAAAGCCAGTTGTGCTCCTGCTGTCCACACCAGTTCTGGATTGCATTTGTGCCAAAGCACCACTTTGGGCAGAGACACCTTGACCATACTAATTGCATCAGCCTCAGGGAAGAAGGGGGGACAGGAGCACAGCCCCACTGCCCCAGAGGGAAACACTGGAGATAACAAGCACAGGCAGCCCTGGGACAGCGCGGGGCTGGTAGAGCATAAGCAGAGCCCTCCTGGCATTGGAAGGACAGTAATACGACATTATTTTCACATTCCTGAGGTGGCAAACTTGTCATGCTAAACAAATCATCACTGTCCAGCTTTTGACACTTACTGAATAGCAGAACCCAAAAGTCCTTTGGCTACACAGGTCTTGCCCAGGGCTTGATCCAAAGGATCCCAAGTCAACAAGACTTTCCATAGACTTTCCATCTGGGTCCGCAGCAGTTTCCCTGGCCACATTAGTCTCCAGTTCAGTACAAAGTGTATTGACACAGATTTGGGATGTGGGGGAAAGGACGCAAAGAAGGGGGAAATCTCAGTTTGGACGGCGTAAGGAAATTTGATATGGCTTCGCAAAGTTCAGGTTCTCCTTTTTTCAGTCACAAGAAAAGAAAATTGATGATGCCACAAGTTTAATGCTAATTGATTTATTACCTGCCTAAGCAGATCCTGGGCAATGCAATGGCAGGCTTAGACTTAAAGCAAATGATTTACAAGATAATGTTTGACTCTGGGAAAGGGTAATCAGATCCAGATACAATGGATGATAGGATAATTGAGAAGAAATAAAAGAGGATAAATTGCCATGTGCTAATGAGCTTACAGGCCCTAATGGGGAGGACATCAGTTTTAACACTCAGGTTATGAGCTAGGAGCAAGGTTGTTTTTTTTTTTTTGGTTTGGTGTTTGGTTTTTTTTTTTCTCTTCAACAACTGAAGATGTAGTGCTGAAACAAACCAAGATTAATGGTGTCCCACTCACTTACTTAGCCATTCTTTACACCTTCGACAGCTTCCTGCATTAAATGTATGGTTGTTTTTTAACCAGTTTTATCCAAAGCAGCTCACCTCAGTTGGAAGCCATATTACCTATTTCTAGGTTAAGGCACATCTGTTGTTTGGGAATGAATGACTCAAAACAGCATTTCTCCTCCTCCTTGCAGCACTGGCCGCCTGATGAGTTTGCAATGTCTTTGCAGGTCTCTTTAGGATCATAGGAATATTCTCAAGCCTTTATACGGTCTCACTGCACTCAGGTTTTGAAGCAGTTGCCAGAGCAATGCTGTCTCACATCATGATTCATTTTTATATCTTTCTCTCCCTCCATCCCACATCACCACCTAGAACCAGGGACACTTTATTGGTATTTCTGATTACTGCTGTAGCCGTCTAAATTTTTCAGCAGGATGGGGGTCTCTCCAGCCCTGATGTAGAAATGCTCTATGTGAATGGTGCTAGCCACAGAGTAATAAAAAGACAGTGCCGTGTGCTGTTATTGGTAAGGAATACAGAAATGAAGCACTTCCTCAGAGACCAAGCCCATATTCCAGTGCGAGGCTTCCAACAAATGGAGTTTAATATGATGAATTGTGGTACAGTTCCAGAATGAATACAACTCTCAAAAATGCAGCTCCGCTGAAGCTTTTAAGTTATAATATGCACAACATGTCCAATACTTGATTTTAAAGGGAAAGATTCCTGCTTAATATGCACAGAAGTGGCTATGATCCTTCCCAGTTAAGATATGGGAAGCCTTCTCCCAAAAACAACATGCACTTTAGGAATGCAGACATTGACTAATTACAAATCCTATGCAATCTCAGTGCAGGTAGCAGCTCAGGGGTGCTCCTTTGCTACAGAGGGGGAGGACGACAGCAGGGACACACATGGTCCCCACTGGACCAGGACCTACCAGCTGCACCAGGGAGCAAAACCCCAATGAGCAGCTTATGGGCAGGGGGAGCAGAGAAGTGCAGTCTGCCCACACCAGGAAAATATGTGCTCCGAAAGGCGCTCCAAAGAGCAGATCCAAGCTCTGCTCGTTAAATCGACTTGTGAGTTTTCATTGTCCTGACCCAGATTTTAACATTCACTTTGGAACTGGAAACACAGATCATAACCACGCAAGCTGGTAAACACAATAGTTTGATGCTCATGGAGGCAGGGAAGAAAACACACTCCCTCGCTCCCGCGCCTCCTCCCGCCCCCCCAAGTGAACCAAGTAAATTTGAAAGCCCGGGTCATAAAAGCTTTAAATTCACTTGCATCTGGCACTGGATGCAAGTGCAATGGTGCCTGTCCCTCTGTAAGAAGGGATGCAGCAGCAAACTGTTTCAGGCACTTCAGCCGGATACCAGGAATGGACTTGTATCGGAGATCGTCCCTTTCTCTGCCCATCTTACCAAGCATCCCCCGGAGCTAAGCTATTGCCACACTGAATACAGAATGATTTAATGTCAAAGTAAACAGGACTTTCCTAGTATCTTCCACAGAAAAGTCTCTGGTCTAGTTGTAAAACAAAAAAGAAAAACTAAAAAGAAAATATGTATTAAATGTATTAAATGTCTTAACATATTACAAGTCTTAACAGATTAGCATGTTCATTCAGGGAAACCAGCCTGAAGTGGTAAACTTGAAATGGTTGCAATTAGTACAAGAATTGTTCTACTTGAAGCAACTTGCCTTTTCTGTTTGAAAGGAACACACAATGTGAGCTTGCCGTTCTGGTATCGGGCAGTTATTGTACAAGCAAACAGGATAGGAGTGACTCAAGTAATTGTCTCTATTCACTCTTACGGATAAAATATGGGTTTAATACGCTGGGAAAAAAAAAAAAGTTGACTGAATATTGAAGAGATTGCTTGTTTGTTCATAGGCACTGATCGTGGTTTTAATTTTATCTACTGACTTTGCAGCTCTGAGATGGACCCACAGCAGATCCAGCCCCCACTTTCACAGCTATGGGAGTTTTTCCATTGACGTCAGTGGAAGTTGCACTAAATCCCAGCGACCTGTGTATGCAAACTCTCTTCCCTCTGCTGAGCATTCTAACATTCATCCACCAACAAAATTATTTCTAGGCACAAAATTAATTTAAATCTTTGCTCTTTTGAGTTGCCACCTTCAAATCTCTGGTTGCTCATTGCACTGGTGTATGCATTGTGATGATGCTCTGCATCTCGCTTCAACCCCTGCACCCAAAACCCTGTCCAGCATCAAATGCATTTCCTCACTCAGCAGCTGGAGCATCCTGTACCACTGCTCCTGCCTGGAAGATCTGAAGTACATTAAAAAGAGCCTGAACTTTGCTGCATGCACACCTCACTTGAAATTTAATGACACTCCATGCTGTCTGTCCCACTCCCTCCAAGGACATGCTACTTCTCCCTTTGCTGCTGCCCACTACTACCCTTAATGCTGGTCCTCGCATCATGCCCTATACGGAAAAGCAACAGCCAGTTGTTTTAGCATGGCAGAGACACAGAGTTGAAAGCCAAAAAAGTGCATGCAGTTTCTGTTAGAGATGCAGTATTTGTGCCTTGCATCACCCGCCTGTGCTTATGCTCAATATAAAGAGGGAGACTTACAGGGATTTGCTGCGATTTGCCTGTAACCGCACAGGGCTTTTTGAATGGCAGAGCACCAGGAGGCCAGAAATAAAGCAGGACTTCCTTTGCAACAAAGGTAAATCACCTGCATCCCTGATGCTTGAGGGACAGAGGACCCCACCATGCTTCTCAGCTGCTGCAGGGACAGCTGGTCAGAGGTGGAGAGGCACAGAGCTACCGGTGCATATCACACCTGCGAAAGCAGGAGCTGGGGCTCTTGTGCATCAGCATGGCAATACTGAAGACACAGCAGCTCCTTTGTAAGTGCTGTCATATGGATGCTCCTGGCCTCATATTTCATCTTACCTATGTATTACTTTATGTCTAGAGGTATTCGTGTCCTTAAACATTGTTATTGTTTAGAGATGTTTTGGGGGTTGTTGTTTGGGGTTTGTTTTTTTTTTTTTTTCCATTTTAACACACATGGTCGGTAGCAAATCTGCCTCACCTTTCTTGTCTGTAACAGAATTTTTTTGCTGAAGGTAAAACCTCCTATTTGTTCACAACCTTTCTTCCGAGTCCTTCAAAACCTCTGTCTGCCTCCCTGGCACATGCCACACATCCTTATACCCATCAAGAACTGAGGGTGTATTTTGGGAGACTCCACCTCCCACGGCCACCACTGTGTTGTTCCACAGCAACTGATGGAAGTGTGGCTGCAGTTTCCTCTTCTGCAGATCAGGGTGGCATCCCCACACACAATGACGACAGATATCTGGAGAAAAACTTCCCTGCTATAAGAGAGCATTAAAATACCTCACTGCCCGCAGCAGCGCAGGGCAGCTGCCGTCCCTTCCCACAGCGCTGTGGCAGGAAATATTTTATTCTCCCTCAGCTGCGCCAACATTTTCAGAGTGCCTTGGCTCTGTAAAGGCAGACTTTTTGACCCTGCGTTTGGCACAGGCATGAGGAGGAGAGACAAACAGGCTCACGCGTGGGGCCAGCGCAGCCCTGTTTGCGCGCTCCTCTCAATCCCGACGTGACCAGCACCCTCCCTGGCTGTGTACCACTGTGGGTGAGCACGGGCAAGTATGCCGAGAAGCCCAGGAGGAAACCCTCAGTACCCACAGCACACAGACCGCCCGCTTACATGGACAAAACACATCAAGCTGCTCTCCCAGTCACAGCACAACACAGGTGTAGGCACCTGGGAGGGTACTGGCTCCAATCCCCTCCAGCAGGGCTCAATCATCAAACACCAGCAGCCCAGAGGGATCCTTCGTCAACACAGTGGCAGGCGGTTTGGGAAACCTGGAGTCATGTCTCCACTTCATTAGCTTTCCCACAGGAACACACAGTTTCCAACTCAGGTGTTTCTGAAAACTGCCTCTTACCTGCTTGATGCCTCAATTTCCCACCTGTATATGGAGATGATGTTTATTGCCCTCTTTTGTCCCAGCTTATCCCTTTGGGCCATGCACATTTCAAGGCAACAACTCTTATGTGCCTGGAGCAACTGGCACAACTCACCATGATCTCACTATGGTCATACAACAACAACTGGCATACCAGAAATGACAAAAAGGTCATCTTAACACTTCCCCCCTTCCCCAGATTTTTTTTTTTTTTTTAAACTGATCTTGCTAGGCCTCCAGATTTAGAGGAAAGTCATTTACAATATATAGACTTTAAATTCAGCCGAGTCTGTTTTGGACTTCTTAAAGTAAGCATCTAAAAACCAGATGTTAAATATGATTCTAAAATATTTTTAAGGGTGGAGAGCAGCGAACGATTTTCATGAGAGGTGTTAGCTCATATGTCAGTGATTTCAGCTTGATGCCACTAGAAATAACAGAGATGCAAGGTTTTGAGAATCGGAATGGGTAATGGAAATATCATCTCAGCCTTAACCCAGGGTGCAGAGCCACCACTGCTGGGCTACAGCCCCATTGCTTCTGCTTCAGCTGGCAGGTACAGCTCAGAAAGGGGAAATGCACATGGGGGAGGAAAAAACCAAAAAAAAAATGTAGTAGTGTACAGCATGGATAAGCCATACACAGATATTGGTAATTTCAAATAGGTACTTCTCAGAGGAGCTGTACTGCACACCTTTGACCTTTAACTGGAGTGCTCAAACATTGCATGTAATGATGACTACCAATGAAAGTCCTATGCTGTGCTTGGCTGCACTTTCTATATGAGTGCCAGCAGTAAGATAAATGATAAACTGGTTCACTGGAGTACTAGTGGTTTGGGGGCTATTGATTTTTGGTCCATTCTCTTTAAAAGTGAGATCTAAAAAGTTGACAGAGGGTCATTAATTTCATCATATACTTGTCGTCTCATCCATAACCAATCCAGGGGCTGAGTGCGCTTGTCACTCTCTGTTTGCACTTTATTTGTTTAGGTTTTCTTTGTGATTCTACATTTTTCCCCTTTATTTCAGCTTTATGTTGTTTTTGCTGCTGTTATTTCTTTTTTCCTCTAAACGAGCTCCTTGCTTTGGACTTCTACTGCAAAAGACTCTCTGGACAAATATATATTTATATTATAAGTAAATTCAACAGCTTCGTTTTCAAGTCTGTGCTCGGAGAGGAAGTCACCTCTGTTTAGTGCTATTCGTTTAAAAAGAAAAAGACTCCTATAAAATTCATCAATCTTAATTGTGCAATCTGAAGGATTTTGATTGAATAAACACTTGTCTGAAGACTTCAGGGTCTTGTTTGAAAGAAACATTAAGAAAGAGTTGGGGAATTTTTTCCCCTATGAAGTTCCACAGGTCCATGACAGTGTTCTCAGGTGATAGGGAAAAGACTGAATTCAAATAAACACATGACCATAATTAGTAGAGTTCCCTTTCTCATGGTTCTGATTAAGCCCTTGGCGACTCTTTGCAATGAATTAACTAAGAAAATCTTTTACCAACTCTTACTAAAAAAACCTGTTTCACTGCATAACTTAGCTTTCAGTAGAGTGAGAATATACAGAGAATTCTCCATAATTATTAGTATAACAACAACTGGATACAAATATTTAAGACCTGAGGAGTATTTTACACATCTCGTGGATCAATATCCATAGGAGGAAGTTATTCACGTCCAAGAACTGCAATACAGTAGGCAGTTTTTACCAACTTAAGTTGATTAAATATATTTCTAGGTAGTAGTGTCATCCATCTCCCAACACCAAGTTCGTCTGCACTGCCTTTCATTGGGAACCCAACAGAAGAGTGTATGTAGAAAATAAAAGAAAGTGTGATTAAGTACTCCAGACGATGGCAGAAAAATCCAGTATTAATAATATCACAACCTGCCAGTAAATCTCTTTTTTATAGGTAAAGAAATACATTTCTACTTTAAAGTGTGTTTTTATATACCCTTGAGTGCCCAACTAGCTAAACTACCAAGGGAGCTCTACATGATTTAGAAGTTAATCCTTCAAATGGCTAACAATTGAATGCCTCAGCTGTTTGTAGCTTCCTACTGCTGGCTAATTTCATTTTTGTTTCATGTGTTCGGTGGCAAGCTTTCATTGTTCAGAGCTCTGACACTGAGGTTGTAAATGTAGTTAATTTAGTTAAAATGAGGCTGGGAACATTCATGCCATGTTCAGCTTGTTATGACTAGACCTGGTAGAAGTGGAAGAAAATATGCCTGGAGAACAAACAAGAATTTAAAATAAAACAAAAAACAACAACAACAAAACCACAAAAGAAAAAAGGGAGAGAAAGCAGACAAAGGAGATGATCCAGTTTGCCACACTCATGAGTATCGGGTAGCCTTTTAAAGAAAGGGGGAAAAAAAGGTTCCAAGGAGAGAAAAAACCTAACCATTTAAGCTTATTCTTTTCAGGGCCAGAACAACTGGATGTGTTGAAATATTGGATCATCAACTGTTTTAACAGTGGATTGGGCTTTCTGTGCCTACCTTTATCAGTTCCTTTGCTTGTGCCAATGGCAAAAGCTCATCAGTCCCTTCCCTTTTCCAACCCCCATTTTGTTCATATGGCACTTACAGAGGCCAGAAGGCTCTCAAGTGCTCAAAATTATTATTTACAATTGGTGCACAGTTCCTTAACACCCACGCTGGGAAACACAAACTGAGCTAAAATGTTCTTCAGTCAAGTATTTCAAGCAAGGACCCAACACTACCAAATGGGACTCGCCTAAACGGCGGGAAACCCGCCCAAAAATCGACTTTTTGCTAACTTGGCATGAATGGCTGCATCTGTTTAGTTAGTGACCGCTTCTCCCGTTCACATCCCCAAATACACCATGTACTGTAGGCTGCACCTCATCTTGACTCTCCCATCAGCAGAGTCTGCTCTCCGTGCGATACCGGGGGGCAGCACCCAAAAGGCTTGTGCCCAGGCTGCAAACGGTGCCATGTGCTGAAGGCTCAGCAGCTCTGGCACTTCCTTGCTGCAGTTCCCAACTCAAACAAGCAGCTTCTTAAAATCCTAATTATAATCTTGATTAATAGGTATTATAACACGGCTCCTGTTTGCCTGTAATTACATTTGACACAGAGATACAAATCAGCAGTTTAACATGCTGGAATAGGATTCATAGGATTTCATAGGATTACGGACATATACATTTTTATTAAAGCTCTATTGGTTTCTCTTTAGCATTCATCAAATCTCTCCCTTTATACAGAGATAAATATATCTTTTTTTCAGAAAGTCATTAATTTTGGAGTTTGAGAAAAATGAAATAGACGAAGTGGGTAATTTTTCACACTTAGAACAATTTCCCTATGATATTATGACTCTTTTTCTTGCACTGCTCTGGGAGATTAATATGGCTGTTATTTTCTCCACTAATTGGCTTTACAGATAGCCACGGGAGATAGCACCTAATAAAGCCAAACAAGAGAGAAAAATGTTAACAGCACTAAGCTGTCCCGTAACAAGGGGGTCTATTCATTAAGGAGCAATATTCTATTAGGGAAGATTTTTTTTTTTTTCCTTAAACATATTTTTTACATAAGTGGAATATGCACTAAAAACCAAAAGTGGATTACTCGTGGTTGTCCTGTTCCCTAAAGCACTCCTGCTCTTCACTTAAATAGTCCCTGCATGCTGCCCAGACGAGCACTAGCCGCCAGCACGAGAGAAATCGTTATTTCCTTTCCAAGCCAACAAGCCCTCCTCCAGCACGCTGGCCTCTATGCAAGGTGTCTTATATGTAAGCGCACGGCTGGGTTAATAACTTCCCCAGATCACCCCCTTTTCCTATTACAGCATGGCAGTGGAGGCTTTATCAAACACCCCGGGTTGAAAGCACAGGGAGCAATCGCTGTTAAGCACCCCAGAGCTGAAGGATTTCCCAGCTTGATACCACGCACATATGGATCCCCACTTGGACCCAGGCCCTTTTAGGAGCTCTGATAGTAGGAAAGCAGGATTACTCTTTTATAAATGACCACAACATCCACTAACAAATAGCCTTGCCCAGAAAAGAGCTGGCGCAGGAACAGCCTGTTCCCCTGTCTGTGCTGGGATGCAAAAATGTTCTCCCTGTGATGCCCAGAGCCCAGCTCACTCTCGCCAGTGTGTAGGCATAAAGCAGCATCTGAACCTTTCTGGCATTTTAGAAAGTCATTTTATGGTGCTGCTAAACCAGGTTGTACAAATAATTTTTATTCTAATGTGAACAAGACTTTTGTCTTACTAATGGATCCGAGACAAGTCATGACACACGGTAGAGGCTATTTTTTCTATATATTTTACTAATTATTGAGCTATGTAGGTATATGTAAAAAGCTATCAATACTCCCAATAACCTCCTTCTAACATTGGTATTTCATCCTTCCCACCAGAATTAGACTTTGCCAAATAGCAACAGCTAGCCGGGACCTTGCAGAGAGCCTCCCACTGGAAGTGAAGTCATCCATCCAAACACCATCTGCAGTTTGGCTTCTTACCCAGGCAGACCAGCCCCAGAACAGAGACAATAATCAGCAGCTTCCCAGCATCTTGCTTTTACAGACATCTCACATGAGTACCTGGCTCCTAGGAAGCTACTCTGTCCACCTTTAATCTGAAGTGATCCTAAGAGGCCATTAATAAAAAAAGAAGTCCAATTGACATATATATGAGAATATGCCACTCGCTCTTCTCAGCGAAATTAATTTATTGCAAATTTTAAAAGTTTTGGCTGTTTTACAGTGCAATCAGCATTAGAAACAGAGATTTGATAAATAACACATCCATTTAAACCCACAGAGGTATCTAGTTAGCATGAACACATACACATAAAGTGCAGATGGGACACAACAACAGTGTCTAAAATCTCTGCTATCAGATCATAAAAGCCACCAGCACTTTCACATCCAAAATTTAAAAAAAAAAAAACAAAAACAAAAAAACCACAACAAAGACCAAAAAACAGCATCACACTGTTATCACAAGCCCTTCCCTTGAATCCAAAGCTTAAGTAAAGCTGAAAAGCATGGAAAAAAAAAAAAAAAAAGACTATGCCTGAACTCAGAGTCAGACTGCCTGAACTCAGCAATATGTATCTGTGGTTATAGATCGACACTTAAAAATACGGACCCATTGTACCTTAATGACAACACACAGACATCATACCGGAGCACTGTTTCTTTAGCAGCTTGGAGAGAGAAACATCTCCCACTAAGCCCCTGCCACCAGTAATTCCCACAGCACAGATATCTATTCTCCATGCACCAACCAAGCTAATACATGGCTTGAGCAAATAGCAGAAAGAAGGTGGTATGTCTCCACTTTGATTCGTCAGCAGATTTCTTTGGGAAGCAGATGACCTCTCGACTCCCCAGGATGGAATTTTCTCCACGGCAAGTCAGCTAACAATCTCATTTCACCCATATTTTGATATGGGCACAAATCTCATACCATTTACTGATGGCACACTAAGACTTACTCTACATGACACCAGGCGTCCACAAATATCTTGACACAGGATACTCTTTTTGGAACACTACAGCTGGGACTTTTTCTAAATATTTTTCCAACCTAAAACCCTTGTGCTCAGTAGCCAATACGTTAAATCAGCACTTTGAAAATAAAGCATCTCTGCATTGTTACCTAGGAGTGACTGCTTGCAGTATCCCTTACATCAAGGCAGAGCAGTTAAAACAACACTTACGCATTGAGCTGAAAATCCTTCACAAAGTCCTACACTAGATATAAATCCTCAGCATGGTATTTGAGAAGGACATTAAAGGAACATTTCACTCCAGGTGAGTTTTAGCTTGATGGAAGGCAAGATCCTAATCACAGAAACTCTGAGCAGCTGGTATTTCATTTCACTCCAGCTCCTGCCTGGACTTCAAGTTCTCCACCATGAAGAGTGCAAGCATGGGTATGAAGAGCATCTTTGCAGATGCTGCTTCTAGGGCAAGCCATCATTTCTCCACTAAGGCACACAATGTCCGAAGTGTCCCCCAGATACCTTTTGTATTTAGAAATATTATTGGTACTTTAGAGGTCAAGATGGAGCGATTTAGGTTCCTGCTGCAGTAATCTCTGAGGAAGATTAACAATGTTCTAAAACAAGGGATTAAATTTCGTAGGAAGGGAGTTGTGTCTCTGTCCTTCACTCCATCGCTATTTTTTGTCTTCCTAATCAAGTTTTCCACCATATAAACCAATAACCAGATGCTAATGGAGGGAATAAAGTGAAAATAGCAACAAGTGTATATTAAGCAATGAGCCTGTAGTCTGATATTGTTCACCCCTATCAAATGGGAAAGTCTTAGACATTTGTGGAGGCTAGGAGAAGTCCAAGTATCCAGAATAGATGAAAGAATGTAATGTTTAAGCATGCAATTTTTGATCTAACGAACTGTTCTATAGATGCTTTGGTATAATAAAATATCGCAAGTCACCTTGAGAAAACACTGTTCACAATTCCATGGGCACAATTCCCACTCATCCCACTTTGCATATGCCAGGTCCAATAATGATGAAGGACATTGCTTTTTTACCAAACCTAGAAATGCAGCAGGGACAGCAGAGCAGTGCCCACAGAGCTTTCTATGAGTATTTCCCTCCTTCTGTATCCTTCTCAAGTATGTTTCCCTCTTGAAAATTCATCAGACATAAGTTTAAGACACCAAATTCAAATACAGACTTTCCTCTACAGTCAGAGCCACCCAGATTAAGAACTTGTATTTAAGCTCACTTTAAGAATCATGGAGTTTTTTTTTAGAAAACTAAGAAAACTTAAAGAATGGAAATTTGAAGAAACTTACAGACATTTTCTTTAAAGAAATTTAAAGAAAAATTGAAAAATTTGCCATCAGAATTTCTACATGCCTATTTTGCTAAGAACACTGGTTTCAGAGCAGCACCACAGAGCCAGTAAGAAACATCTGGCTCAGGCCATAAGAGGCCAGTTACCATTTTAACATTAAGAGAAAAATGGAAAGGTTTGGGGATGGTTGTTTTTTTGGTTTGGTGTTTGTTTGTTTGTTTGTTTTTTTAAAGATGAAAAAACATAGAGGGAGAAACTGAAAGATTGTACTCTGTTAAAGTTACAGAATTACATAAACCAAGCCTAGAAGTTTAAAACTTTCACATAAGAACTTAGCTTATGCATTCAGACTAAATAAAATCAGCAGAATGACCTACCTGCTTGAGAGGCAGAGAAGAGCCTTTAACCTCCACCCAGCATCACAGGCACTGGCCAAGAGCTCCTGAGCACCCACAGCCAATTTTACACCTACTTTTCACAGCTGAATCTGGTGAGCTGTGTAACTTGAACACCTGCAAACTCCAACGGCAATGAGCAGGCTGAGCCCTCATACACCAGGCAGGAGATTCAGCCCAGGCTGCACCAAAATTTAATGCACAGGTCTTTAAACCCTACAGATATATAAATGTATATACATATAATATATATAAAAATTGTATATTAACATCACCAGCACTCCAAAAGAAAGGCCTCAGAGAAAGACCAAAAGAAACAGACACATGCAGCCCAAACCATGCTCACATATTAATTTACAACAAGCCTATTTTTATAATTCTAACCAATCTATGTCCTTCTGCAGGTGGCTGTGAGCAGGTTAATCCGTATTGCTCCGGGAACCCCTCCAGCACGACCCATCGTGGGATGATCGCAACTACCTGGTGCCCACCCAGGGAAGTGTCCCTTCCATTACAGTATTGGCCAACAATCAGGGAATTGAAGGTTCCTCTTATCCAAATTAGAGTGGTGCCAGCCCCTCCACCGGTCACTCCTTCAGCTGTCAGAGCTGCTAATGCTAACACTTTGGATGTCACTGGAAGTGACACTTCTGGCTGCTTCAGAGAAGCAGATAATTAACTTAATTTTTTAACCTTATGGTAGAAAGCCATTCCCATAAAGTTGAGAAAGTGAATTTTTTTAGTATCGGTTGCTTCTCGCTTTGAAACAGCACCTGTTGTGTTCAGTTGGACCCATCGTTTGTCTCCTGGAAATAAGAGGGATGATTTTGATCTCTCACAGCATTTACACCTCCGCTCTGCCATGAGCTTCAGCAAGGGTTTTTTTCCTGCTGACACCAGTGGAACTGAGGAAAGCAGCAGCCCCCACGTTTCTTCTTGGGATTTCAGCCATAACACAAACCAGCGGTAGCTGCTTTTCCAACCAGTAGGGAGCAATGATTTCCTAATTAGAAAAAATCTTGCACTTTTTTATTGCAAATGGGTATCTAGGAAGTCAAAATGTACAAATTAATATCACAGATCTCAAAATACTGGACACAGAGGCATTGTTATTATACTTAAGGCAGTACCAATGTTTCTCTTTCAGTGGTTTATAACTTGGCTTAAAATTTTATTCCTGACTGAAAACTGGCACAAAATTTGAAAATTTGAGAAAAAGCAGTAGGCAACTATAAAACTATAAAAAGTGGGGAAATATTAAACATCCTTTTTACCTTAAAGATAATATTTTTATTTGGAAGATGAAAGGAATTTTAAAAAGATGTGGTATTCCAGCCAATGCTCTTTTGTGGGGAAAAAATGTTGTTCTTTGCCCTGTCTTCCCACAAGATTGCTAAAAAACTCAACACATTTTTAGCAGGAGGTTTTGAAGACAAAGGAGAAGATTGGGCC
>VZTL01029052.1:39868-78068 GCA_013400535.1 Scopus umbretta
TGCTCCGTGCCGTTTCATTCCAGCTTTTCCATAAAGAAGCCCTTAGCATAACATTTACAAGCTGTCCCTTAGACATGGTAAAAATGCAGATAACAGGGGAGAAGAAGGGATGTCAGAAATGCAGAGTTTAGCATCTTCCATATATTTTTATTTCCTAACCAGTAGAGCCTCCCTGTCTTCATTAACCCTGTATTTTTTGGGTGCCTCCTCCTGAGTCGCTTGCCCAGGGAGGGGTGCTGGGAGGACCAGAAGGTGCCTGTGGAGAAGCAGGAGCAGCAAAGGCAGCTTTGTTCCAGCCTGCAAAGCGAGAGCTGCATCCTCCGCTCACATCCTCACCACCACCCTACCTGCCTTGATGTCGATTTGTGCTAGATGTGGGCCCTGAAGTCTTTCCCCTGACTTTTTTTTTTTTTCCTGTTTCTTGTTTTTCTTTTGTCTATACAAAAGTAAAATTTGACAACTACTTTTTCACCTGAAAAACCACACTTACGAACAAAGGCAAGTGCCTTTTTTTGCCTACCGGTGGCTGAAATTTTTGGCTGCTTCATCCCCTCTAAAAGAGATTTCCAGCAGTATGCAAGCTAAGATGCACTTGCACACATTGCTGGCTGTTATCTCTGTAATAAAATGTTTGTGAGAGGTGGCAGACTGATGCAATTAAATTCCTTGTTCTTACTAAGCAATTATCTTAAAATCTTTTACACTCACGTATTAGAGATCGATGAGTAGAGCAAAAAATCCCAAATGTTACTTTTGCCTTTCAATCAGAGGTTAACAAAGGTTCCTAGTTGTTTTTACCAGATTTCCAACCCCGGCATGCTCCTTACATACATCTCAGGGTTGACCATTTGCAAAAACTACATTAATTCCAGTTCTGACAGACAGACATGTTAGATCTGAGCCCTTCAATTCAGAGAAATTAGGGTCTTTTAAGGTCACTGCTTCTAGTTTGGTCAAGGAAATATCCACACGTGTATTTTACAGGTTGCCTATGTATTGGCTCAGTGCTGTGCATATGTTACACTTTTCATGTGTAATCCTGAACTGATACACGAGGGCTAGGGGCAAAATACTGTCAGAGGAGAAAGGACCTTACATACTCCCACTATAGCAGTCCAGACACCTTTTAAATAGACATGCGCAATAATATGGTTGGCAAAAATAATATAACCTGACTACTACTTTTGTGGCATTTTAGGGATGGGGAAGTGACTTCAGTCCATTTTACCATACCACAGAAAATCATAAGCAGTATTACAGGAGGCTGAAAATCTCCATATTTATGAATGAGGAATGGATGATTAAGATAAAAGCATCCCTGCTATTGATCACAGGCCTCTCTCATCTATTAAAATAATAAAACTACATAACGCTGCAGCACTTAAAACTCAGCACTCGAAGAAGGTGACCGAATGCAAACACTGGTGGTCGTGTCTCCCCATGTGGCAGAGCACTCCAGCTGCTATGCACCCCTCGGTGCCAAAACCTGCAGGAGAGCCCAGCTGCCAGTACTCGTCATGGACCTGGTCTAGCCCAAATCACAGCCTGGCTGTCCTTGCTGTTGCCCACTGAAACTCAGTAGTGGGCTCAGGAGCATTCAGCAGGTCTTCACCGCACCAAACCCTGCGTCTAGCTTGCTGCCTCAGGCTGGCTCAACACCATAATCACCTGCATTTCCATGAGGATGGATTTTGGCGCAGCAAAAATATGTTCTGCCAGACATTTCCTTCAACAGGATGTCCCAAAGACATATTTAGGGCCATGGGTGCTAAGCACCCCCGATCCCACGTAGGAGTTACTTGCCCCCTAGCAGTACTGGTTTCATAAGCTTTCTGAGCCTCTCTTACCCTCTTTTGCAGCATCGATGAAGGACCAACACCACCATCACACGGCATCAAGAGCTCCCACTGACGTGTTACAGCACTGGGCTCAGACACAGCTGTTGGGTTTGTGCACAGAACTGTTAGCACCAACAAAATCTACCGGTGACCAGAAACTGGTCTAGCAAAGCACCATTTGCAAACTATCAAAATATAGCCCTGTGTAAAATATTTTTATTACATATTTTATTCTGGTTTTCTTAAGAAAAAAGGATTTTTTTTTTTCCAAGTGAAAATCATGGGGGTTTTGAGGCAAAAAGTGTGTCTTTTTGCTTGGCAGAGGGTGGAATATCCCAGTCACGCTGGAAAACCACTGTGTGCTGGCCTGATATTAGCCTGGATCCAATTAGAAACACTTTTCAGTTTTAACCCAGGTGGAATTGCATGATTATAACGGCAAAAGCCTGTGCTTGAGAGGAAATGGAGAAAGTTGTTCGCGCAGAAGAAAGGAATAAAGGTCTGTTCAGTGCTCCACAAAAATCTCACACAAAGCCGGAGAGCCCAGCACAGCTCTCAAACTGAAGATCAAAACCGATTTTGTGCTCAAGGGTTAGTACCAAGTACTGAGGACCCGTTTGTCCCTCCAGGAGGGGAGGAAGCACGCTGGTTTTCCATCAGGGAGAAAGCCAACTTCTCCAGACTGTGATGGACACCGTCCATACAAAACTGCTCCACCTAAGCAACACTCCCTCTCAGTGCCTGCCTGTACCCAAACCGACCTTGTAAGAAAAGTTCAACACGGTTCCTTCCAAGAACTCGGCCAGTTTGCACCAGTCTGAATAAGGGAAACAGCAGCAGTTGCTCAAAACCACCCTCCATCACACCAAAAAATGGCCACGGACACTGTGTAACACCCCAGCTCAGGAGCAGCACGCACAGACACCGTTTTGTGTGTGTATGTACAGCACAGACAGCCCCCGATCCTCGTGCGGGTCCCCGGGGACTCTGGCAGAGCCAACAAGCACAGGGTAATGACTCGCTTCAACAGGTGCCTAAATCCTGCCAGACTTAAATGCTTTCAACAGAGACGCTTCCACAACCTGGGGTAAAAAGCTTAAAACTCCATGCTGGATATAATTTCTACTGAATAAAAAACCAAAAAAAAACCCCAAAAAACAACCAACCCACTTTCATACAAGCCTACTTACACTGAAAATTTCTTTTGAGTTGCCTTGAAAACCATGAGACAAATAAATTGCATGCATCCCTGCATATACACAAAACACCTACAAAAAAAGGTGCACTGCTCTAAAGCCCTTCTGTCTTCTGCTTCCAAGACAAAGATGCTTTCAAGACCTTTCACAAATGTAAGCTTCCTTTATTTAATGGAAAATATAATTCTAACAACTGTGGAACACATGAAGTAGCAGCACCGAGAGAGGTACCAAGTGAGGTGACATTTGTGATAAAATTAAGGGAGCTGGCAATACAATACAGGAAAATGCCTTATTCCACCCCCTTGTTCCTAGTTCCTACTTTTCTCTCTCCCCATAGTATTGAAGAAGAAAAATAGAGCATTGGGATTTTTCTCCGTCAGAATCCTACCATATCCATCACCAAGACTATCATGTAGTTACAGGATTCTATCTGCAGAGTCTGAATACACAGATACCTGTAGTAGGACGTTATTACATAGCACACACTGCAAAATGAACCAGGTTATTAAGGGTTAACAGCTAAGGGATACAGACAGCTTCTTTTTAATTATTTGTTGCAAACTTTTTGAACTCTTTTCCTGGCTGCTTTTTCCAGGTCATATTCAGAAGCAGCTATAGCAAAATACTCTAGCATGTGTCTGACCCAAACACGAGGAGGACAGGAACCTTCACAAAAGAAAAGAAAAAGGAAAGGAAAAGATAAAAAGAAAAATAAAAGCAAACCCTCAGAAGATATGCAGACCCACATTAGAAATGCAGGAGGTTGAGACAGTTTGGATAAATGCCCAAACTTCTGAGAGTTTAATCAAAACTAAACCAACCAATCCTCTTCCCCTTTTGAGATTTGCCCAGCAACAATTACGATCAGCTTTAAAAACCACAAGTACTTAATAAAAACGAGAATATTATAAATCTTCTGCCACATGAAGCTAATAAAAATAAATAATAATAATAAATTTTAATGTTTAAGGCACCCAGGCCCAAAGGCACTAGCCTGTATTTGTGCCTCAAGTCAATGATATTAATAGTTCTAGAAATATTTTAATAACTGTAGTTTTTGCAAAAGGGTACTTTTTCTGTATACTTGTCAGGTTTTAGAGTGATTATACTGACTGCACTAGGACTTGTAATGAGATTGTTTAAGACATTATTCCATTTACATGTTCATCTGACATTATTAAATCTCCATTTGTTTCTATCATAGAGAATTTAGAAATATGTTCCAGAGAGCGTATTGTTGGCCATATGGGCCATCATCAACCTCATTCTTTCCAGTTCTATATTAAAGTTAACAGCATCGATGCTGGCTTGCACCAAATGTCCAGCCTGGGATGCCTACAGCCAAACAGCCCCAGATATCTCTTTTGGACCACAAGAAGTCATTTATTTTGCTAGCCCTGGAAGCGATACCATTTGTTTCTCACCGCCGCATCCCATCTACTTTACATGTTCACTTAAACACAGATTGTCCTGTAACACTGTGATTGCTACCATCCCAAACCCAGCATGTGTATAACATTTCTACATCACCTACACACTATAGAAAACATTCATTTTTAAAGGAAAGTGCTTGGTTTAGCTGGCCTGATCCTAGCGGGAAGAGCAGAGGTAAAACATCAATCATCACTTTGAAAAGTTTGGAGATGATGGCTAACTGCGGTGTAATTTCAGTGCCATGATCTCACAGGCAGCAGATTGTCCCTGAGCCCCAAATCTGAGCTCTTTTCCTACTTCTATCCAAGAAAAATTCCCATATAAATCTTCCAGTGGCTTCTGCCAGCAGTAGGGATAAGTAAAAGCTAAGCAAAGACACTTTAATTGCTCCAGTTAATAAAAAATAATGCACTATTGAGTGAGCGGTGCATATTAATGTTCAGGAAATACACTATTGTGCTTTTCATCCTCAGGGGCTGGGTCACAGCACCCCAGTGAAAGTGGCAGATAGCATGTTTTCACTTAGCATCATTCATTTATAAAAACAAAAATTGAGAGCAAGCACACACGCAAAAAAAAAATCCTATTTTGGGAATACGTTGGAGCACTCCTAGAAATCTCTGAAACTGTTTTCATAATCCTTCCACTTGTAAGGCCAAATGCCTTAATTACCATGAGACCAACTAGCTACAGAGGGCTCAGAAAGAGCCATAAAAACATTTTAGAGTGGCCCAAAATAGCTTTTCCTCCTCCTAAAAATAGAACAATGTACAGAGAAAACACTTCAACCCCTTTTCAAGGCGACTGAGAAGCGTGAGGCCAGCCCCAGGGGGGCGGCAGGGAACCCCCAGCCCCGGCACCACGGCGTTCTCAAATGCTGCTCTCCCAGGCCAGGATATTCTGCCAAAAGCATGATGCTGTCCTGTATCAGACCCCATTTCTAGCCTGTACTGAGTCTGACCAGCCTTGGGTCTCGAGCCAGAATGATTTTTTTGGGGAGGAAATTCCACATTTGGGAGGGAAAGGATGAAGCATTTAAAAAGGTCAGCTTGCCAGCAAAAAAAAGGCAGTTATAGGAATAAAGGGGAGGAAAACATTTCCTGGGTCACTGAGTTTTGTCCAGAGCTACCAGAAGGAACTAATTCATATATCGTCTTTCACAGACTGACCCAACTCGTGCAACAAGCGGAAATGTTGGGATCCACCTTGAAAACAGAGCACGAGCCCCTGCAACAGCCAGCAGTGCCTCTGCAGCTCCTCTCCCCCGCAGCTGCAACCTTTGCAAAGGTGCAAAGAGCAATATAACATTGCCAAAATGCTAGCTTAACCCAGAAACCACACTCTTTCCCTGCCACCAAAGCATCTACTGCTGAAGATATCCCTCTATAGCACCATTTTCTTAGTTCAAAAAGCAGAAGGAAGACCTAGGAGAAAAACACTCTCCTGTCCGATGGGAAGGAGCGTCCAACCCTGGGGCTGAGGACCCAGAGACTGACACCATGAAAGGAGACTTGGATCTTCTCCTGCAAAAAGGTGGGCTTCTGCGCAGTCTCAACACTGATGGCTTATTGAAGTTTGGCACGTCCCTCAACTTCCCTGCCTCAGTTTTCCAATCTGCGGTATGATTATTTACCTGTCCTTGTAAAGGGCTTTGTTGTCCGTAGGTGTACCACTGGGGCAGTCCTGATACTAATTTCTGCTTTATATCAGATGATGCAATCATTATTAACCTTCCAGCTTTCCATAGGGAAGGGTCAAATCCATCTCAGCTTAGCAGATGAAGCTCTACTGACTTCGCTTAAGTCACAACCGCTTATTCCAGGACTGGATTTAGTCCTGGGCATTTTTCAATTTAAAATACACTGGCAAGGCAAAGCCAGCCCTGTTCCTTCCAGGGGTGGTCTGATTTCATTTACAAGTATTTGTGCTGGCAAGTCCTACATAATGTTCAGATGCAATTGTGCCTGAGTATTAAATATAATGGGTTAGATGTTATGAATAGGAAAATGAGATAACTTGGTAAAGGAGGTTTGACAGCAAGAGTGAAAGAATGAAGATTCAACTTAAGCTGCTGAAAGCCTAACAAGATAAAGACAGGCAGGGGAGAGTTCCCTTAAATGTGATGAAAATAAGGCCTGAAGGGGTGGAATGATAGAGAGGCTGAGGAGTACATGCTTCAAGACAGAAGATGAATGTGCCCAACATGACAGTAACATGTAGCTAAATTAATCAAAGTACCCACAGCACTAAATAGAACCAAAACATATAGCTTTATGCAGAAATCCCAGAACAGCAGATGCAAAACACACAGAAGGATGCATCTTTTCTATCTAAATTAATTTTCCATGTTTTTGGTCATTGGCTTTTATCATTCTGTGTCGCAAGAAACAATATAAATCTCCCTTTTACATTTTAAATGCATGCCGCCTGCTTCAGCGTTGAACCCACAGTTCCCACAGCACACGCTATTATGTCTCCCCATTAAAGGCATCACGGCATATGCCATATATCCTGAAGCTAAATTACCAGGAAAAGTTTCGTAAAAATCACAGCGGCTCGTGACTGTGTGACAAAAACAAACTGTTACAACCACTAATATTTCACCTTGAAAGTATAATTTTAAGTTAATTCCATTTCCATGATTCACACTGGATTTACAGCCTTTGTTGAGCTCTGCGTTTTCACCGGGCAGCCGCAGCCGCTCGGCTCGCCTTCCACCGCCTCTCCGTGCTGCCGTGGTGCCCCCAGCTTCTCCGGGGACTTCTCCAGAGGCTCCTCCGCTCCCACAGCCTTTGCGGAGGTTGGGAGTTTGACTTCTAGACCCACTCGACTGCCAAAGGGCAGGCAGTAAATTCAGGGTCGTTGCCCCCCTGACTTGGGTTTTAATCAGTGGCTGCTCAGAAGGTAAACTCCCAATCAAGGCAGCTGCTAGAGATTAAGTAAATTCAGATCAGATCCTGATTTCACTTGCACTCAGACTGCAAATTTCAGTGTAATTTGAGTTTGGAGCAGAATTGGGCCCCAACGATTCAAACGAGCAACCTAAGCCTGTACTGTGAGCCCAGTGAAGTGAAAGCAAAGTAATGCCCTTAGCATGGAAGATCCCCTCCGCAACCAGAAGCCGTCACACGATGCATTCATCATCACATCCCAGCTTAGTGCTGGATGCCAACTTGTTACCCTGCATTCTGCCTTTAAGCATCCCCTTCCTTTTCAACTGCCCTGGGGCAAGGGGCTCAGGATTTCTCTAGGGAAGGGTGATGTCCCGGTGCATCCCACCTCCCCAGAGAGCAGCTGAGCAGCGCGAGGCCCGGAGCAGAGGGGTCCCTGTGGTTCACAGCCCAGCTGCTCCTCCTGGACGGGCAGCACCTTCCCAGGCTTTGTCTGACGTGCGAGGGGCTTAGACCGGTTTTGTTCTGAGCACAGGGGGATGCGCTCCTCCTCCCCATCCTGCGCCAACCCCAGCCCTCTCAAGGGAAGGTGACAGGGATTAGAGGTTTGAATTCCTCCCTTTATTTTTTACTTTTTTTTTTTTTTTTAAAGAACTGGATGCCAACATGTCTTTTTTGTCTGCAAGAGATTAGGCGAACAAATGCGAAGGGTGACAGAGAGGAGGACTCAGCCCTAACATCTAGAGGCAATTTTCTGGGAGGACCAACTTTCACCCCACTCTGCTGTTATGAATAGATTGATCTTTTTTGTGTGTGTGTCTTGGCTCAGAGAAGTCAGTTAGCTAATGCAGAGTGGGGAGCAAACTCAGTCCAAACAGCACCAAGCCACCGACGCACACTTTATTTGCTTATAAGTAGGTTTACGCGAGGCAAAGAGAGTGAGAAAGAAGGGCATTGCCTGGCACTAACACTCCCTCTATTGGAAAAAGAGTATTTTCCTAGGAATGTGCATTATATTCCCCAGAATGATGCAAAATAAAGTGATCAGCATTCAAACAAAAAGTCTCCTAATTTACTAGAAAAGGGGCTGGGCAACTTGGGCATTATTTTCCACTTTGTAGAGAGCAAGGAAAAGTAATACACTACAAAAGGAAACCATGCTTTAAAAGCCACCGTGCTAGATAAAATTTAGACTTGCAGAAAACAAGGGCCATTACACAAAAATTCAATGTATTTACAGTCCACTGCACGATCTCCATTTTTCTGTGGTTATGCCCTGGCATGGCACCCAGCAGCTCCCTGGACAATTAGCACAGGTAGCTCCCGCTGCTACCAAATATGTGGTTTTCTAAACAGAAGCACTCCTTTAGCCTCCTGGTGCCCCTTACAGAAAACAAGGCTGTGATGACACAGCACAAACACGTTCTCCATCTGACATCATTTCTGTGTTACACGTGAAACGAGCCAGAAAGAGCTGTCAAAGATTGAAATCCCATAGGAAGGAGCAAAAGTGAGAATGAAGTTTCTATGCCTCTTCCCTTCCTCTGCCCCTTTTTCCTATAACCAAATGGCGTTGTGGCAGGACCATGCACGGAGGCTCTTGGGGATGAGACAGGACCAAGGACTGAAGCTTAACCTCAGCCCCAACGTCCCTCAGAAACAAGGATTTTACCACTAAAAAGTACGGAAGACCTAATATTGTTCCACCTATACAAAGCGGATGATTTGGAGACAAACATATTACTGGTGTAAATCAGGAATGTTCCCTAGAATTCAACAGAAATGTGGATTTATGCTTGCTGAAGATTTGTTGCCTGTAGGAAGATGATGAGGGCAAGACAGCCAGGACGTCAGTATACTCCCAAAATAGATTAGCATCACCTTTTTTCACCAGCCAGCTCCAAAGACAAATCTTGCTTGAGGATACAGCGTCTGACCCCGCTAAAAGCGAAGGCTCCCAAAGCTGGGAACTGATTTTTCTCAGACATTTATCTCACAGATAGGTAAGAGGAACTTTTCAAGCAGCCTGGATCCAGCCAAGGAGACCACGCTCCCTTTCACCTTGCTCTCCTCCACATTTCAGGGCATATGTAAAGCATATCTGCCAGGAGAGATGGCATTAGCAGGTAACTTCAAGAGCCAGAGGTACAATCTCAAGATAAATTGCAAATTTTTGCAGATAAATGCAAAATATTTCCTGCCTGGTCACACTCTGCATCGTTAGCAGCGTTGGGAAGGCTTCAGGATGCACTCCCACCTTTGGATGCAGACAGCTGTAAAAGTCAGCTCTGAGCATTTAACATGAGTTTAACAGGTTTAAGCCTGTTTCCCCACATTAAGTATGGATGCATACACTGGAAGAACAAGAGATTAGCACATGGTGCTTGCTGAAGGAGACACATCCGCAAAGCAGGAGTATTAAGTGGGGATTTAGTAACTATTAGCTCCATCCAAAAAAACAATCCATTTGGAGTCCTATTACAGTTTTCCAGTACGGACCATGAAGCTCTCAGCCTCTCTTCATGACACCCATAATGGAGAGGGGGACGGAGGAACCTGATTATGGGGACAGTGATCAAAACCTGAAGGAAATTTAAGCAAAGCAATAAGGAAAAAAAAAAAAAGGAATTTGGTAATATGGGATTAGATTTGTGAAGAAAGGGTACAAAACAAAAAAATACGTTGAAGGTAGGACTTCAAACACATTGGAGGATCTTTGCAAAAAATTTTGCATCTATTAAAAATCAAGGTGTATCACAAAATATGTGAAGGATATTACAGCTTTTTTAAGATAAATTTTCATTTTCTCTTGAAAAACTGAACTTTTCAAAACTATCTGAAGAAAATTCTTTTTTTTCTATTGAGAAAAAATATGGTTCTTGAAAGAATCTTGCCACAACATTGCCATTTGTCAGTTATCTCTGCAGACAATTTTCAAATACCTCTGTACTGAGAAACCCCATGCTTAACGCAGGTATTGCCATTTCCAAGCAGGAGATGGCCATGACAAGGAGAGCTGCCTGGCTCTCATGAACAGGACCAGCCAAAACACTAAAGAAAATCAGAGAAAAACCTTGCACAGGAGAACAGGCCAACTGAACTCAAGTATAGCTCTTCTCACTAAAATCTACAGATTGCAATTTGTAATTTAAAGTTATATTACCACCTTCTTTAGCAGTATAGTGATTTGTACCTCAATTCCCTTCAAGCCCCTCACAAAGCCTTGCTCTGCTCAGCCTATGAGATGTGACAGCAACACAGGACAAGGCAGAAAAGATGAAAGTTAAATTGATCACACTTTTTTGTGTGTGTGTGAATATATATATTCTTTCACCCCAGGCCTCACATAAAGCAGCACTGCTACTACTGGGTTTTTCTGAGACTCCAAAATAAATACACATCCAGAAGACTTATTCTCATATTTCCAGCTACAGCAGAGCCATCCAGGGTTTTGCTGCTTCTACCTTGGATGTACTTGCCTGTGTTGATTCAGAAGCAGACTGAAGTATAGGACCTTAAATTCTGTATGACTCTGTGTAATGTAATGAACACCAACAGACTTTAAATTTCCTGTATCTCATGGGTGCATTTTATTGCATTGTATGGCAAAAATCCAAGAAAAAATTTGCAGGGAGGAAAAAAAATTTAAAAATGAAAAATACATTGCTACTGAATTTTCCAACAATATCACAGGAATGTGATCTCCCCTTAATATACATACTGATGATCTATTTGGAATTTTTATCCGCGGTTATGAAGAAAAAGAAAATGTTATTCCCTCGGAGGCCAATTTTCATCTTGCTCTGGAATTCTCATTTAAACATCTCACAGAACACTTTGCCTTCTCTAGATATTAACTACTATTTGTCTCTGGCTCGAGGCTCATGTCTGTTACTGTATGAGCTACATGGAAACAAATTCCTAATCATATTTCTGACAAGAGTCCTCACAATCTAGTTGGCTGCCATCATCCCATTTCCAGTATTTCACTAGTAAAAATGTAGGAAAGGTTTAGTCTCCTCTTACCCAGCATGTGTAACTCCCATTAATGGGAGTTACCATATGTGTGCAGATCAAGAGAATATATTGTTTAAGGAGGTGAACCGCATGGCAAGCGCTGCTGCCGTGGCTCACTTTCAGATTCAAAGACGTAGATACATGGTGAAGAGTTTGCAATAATTGAAGCCAATGCCTGGATCCTCCTCTCATGCTGGTATTCATCAGGATAAGCTGGGCCGAGGTCAGGCTGAGGATCCAGGGGCATTGCAAAAGTGAGGCAACAGGCTGGAGAGCATCGCCTGCTTTTACAGAACGAGTGGGTTTGATGCTAACACCCACAATTCAGAAATCCTCAGAGCCTTTCGCCGCTGTGAAGGGCAGCACTGCCAGTGACGAAACCTTTATCCAATTCGTTCCTACACAATGTAGCCCCTAAGCACACCACTATTTCAGGTTTGGTTTTCCATTGCCTTGCACCCTGCATGGGCAATTATATCTGTGCACATTTGGTGTCATCCTGATCTGGCAGCATTTAACATACATGCCTCTGCCCTGTGGGCTTATGTGCAAATGGCCACAGTCAAGTTCATATTTATATTGAATTAGACATTACAAGTGTCCAAGATCAAGCCACAGCAATTCTCTCAATGATTTTGCCAATTCGTTTTACCTACATTTTCGTGCATCCCCTCAGGATTTTACTAGATACAGAACTATATCAGATCAGAGGCATACTGCAGGTGGCAAATTAGATAACAGGCAAAGTTACCGGGAAATGGTAACTTGGTATTCGGTGCAGAAAAAATCACCACCAGCAACAGTGACTGAAAATTACTGATTACCCATGTGTTTGTATACAGAACGTAACCACTCGCAGACTGGGAAAAAAGAGAGGTAACCCTCTCCATGGGAGCAATTACTTGTTCTGGGTGTTCTTGGAGGTGAGTACATCTCATCTCTCCTAGGCACGCTGGGACCCAAGGAATGGGTTGGCCTGCTGAAATCAAAGGAAAATTTAGAAGGCTTTTGGTGTACGACTCCAGAAAGTCTACCTCAGGGAGGTTCTGCTCTCTATCCTTCTCCCAACACCATCTTCCTAAATTTTCAGGGTCTGACTCTTTACTCCCTTCTATCCATTTTCCCCAGCATGACCCCAGTTCATTTCAGCAGTTCAGAGATGCCGTGTTCATCTTAGCCCTCCCCACACATCTCCAAAAGAAACCCCAGCATGTTGCGAATTAAGAAAACAAAGGAGAGCTACTATGAACCACTTCAAATGACTATTTGAATGAGAGATAATTGAAAATGCAACCCTAATACTTTCTCCACATCCCTGCCATACAGATGAACACCGCATTTGTGACATCTCACCCCATGGAAATTATTACTGCGATGGGTTGCACACTGCTCAGAACAAAGAACACACATTTATCTTCCAACTTGGAACCACTTGGGAGGAATACTCTAGACAGTGAACCAAAACAGTTCATGATCCTTAACAAACCTCTAATTGAAAAGTCAACTTTTGTCCCATATAGCAAAAGTTTCCTCTAAAGAGACTTAAACTTTCAAGTACCTGAAGTATTGTTTTCAGATTGTATGTATGTATATTGTCTGTATTCCTGCTTGAAATATTTTTATTCAGCCTCTTTATTTTCCTATGTTCCAACTCCTTTCCCCTCCCAAGCCCTGTGTGTGGGTCCAGTCCCGAACTCTTCATCAGCTAAAATTTTTCCAGTGGAAGCTTTGCTCCAGTTAGGACGTGGGAAGAGACTCTTGATGTACATTTTCAAGAGCTCAGCTTGCAGTTATCCATCAGACCATAAACCGTGTAACCAGCTTGGTGCACTGGTTGCAGAGCCTTTTTTGAAAGTCGTAATTAAGGTATCATACTCCAGCGTAGGGTTTAGGTGGACACTTGAAAACATGATCCAACCCCTTCTAAGAGCCTGGGTTTTATACTGTTTTTTCAGCCTCTGTTGAGGAATACAAACCTGATTCTGCCTCCAAGGAAACCCAACAGTACATTTCTCTCCTACAGGAACAACTGCAAGACTAAAGCTTTAACAGCCCAAAAGAAAAGGTCTATCTATGTTCTATCATGCTGACAGTTATTTGTGTAATTAATGATTGTGTTTAGTGAAAGAATAGCTAAATCAACAGATGTGGAGAAATTTATACACAGATCTTCTTGTTTCAGCTATCCCTAGAATGAGTTTTATGTTTTATTCATCACACTGAAGAATCCGACTTTTTTTCACACCACCTGTAATTTGTCTGTTAAATGGCGTCCGTGGTTTTGTTAAGCTGTGCGGACATGCACAGCAAAAGTAAATTGCCAAATTCTTAATCTACTCAGGAGGTATCAGAGTACTACAGCTGTTGACTTCTTCCAAAAAAAATGAGGGTAGCTGAGACTAGAGCAAACCTTATCTGTGTTCATACACAGATTACAAAAAAAAGTAATACCAGGGCAACAGTTTAAAAAATCAAATGCAAAGACCACAACTGGTGTAAGTCAGCATAGCTGCTGATTGCAGCAGCTCCAATCAAAATAGCAGAGATCTGCCCTAATAACTCTATCATTGATCTTTTCTTTAAAACACAGTCCTATATACACAACATATTCAACATGTCTATCCTCTAGGATTATTATAGAGCCATAAGCAATTGCAACAATTATAGTTTCTATTTAAGAGATGCAAATCAATATTAATTAAAATTAGACAACTGTTTGTGATGTAAGGGGCCCTTATACTCAAAGGGCACAGTGGCCATTAAATATATTAAGACTTATTACTTAAAAGATTTTAAACAAAGTCAATGCATCGCTTGTCCTAAGGGACAGTTCAATGCCTCAGTAATGTTGTACAACATTTAACTATAGGTGCCACAATCAAAGGCAAACACAATTAAGTATCAAACGGTTAAATGCTACGTGTCACTCTCTAAAGAATCTATATTGAAATGTTTAATTAAACTTTTTTTTTACTTAAAAAAAGAAGAAAAAAGAATTCCATAGCACGGGCTAGCACCAAAATGAGGGCTTATTTGGTTCTTATTAAATAACCTGCATATTAAGTTGCCTGTGTTTCTCCTGTTCATTATCATGAAGGCAGCATTTGCATTTCTTGATAGACTATTCCTGTTTCCTTCCCCTTTTTTTCTTGTCTTACATCAGTCAGTGGAAAGAGTGCCACCACAGGCCATCATTAACCTTCCAAATCTGCCTCAAAACAAATAGTACAAGAGCTCACTAATTTGAAGATCAAAAAGCCACTTGTCCATTATATAATTGGAATGAAAGGCAAAATGTTGCAGTTCTGAAGAGCACAGTAATTACTAGCTGTTAATTGCTCTCTCGTGGTGGCTCACTTTTAATTAAAAAGAACAGCTCGTCGCAGGCCGATAAGCAATGGTGGAGACCACTGGTTTAATCAACAAAGCAGAAAAATTTGTTTCTGCTGCAGCCAACAACAGCTTGAGAAATCTTCAGATGTCCAATTGAGATTAAAAACTGTCTATTTAGTGCAGTCAGATTTTATTTTAACCAAGGAAATGACTATTTGAAGTCTTCCAATGTGAGTGTCCCCACCACATCCCCGCTGGTGCTGCAGGGACTAATCACTGGCTTGTGGTTGTGATCATTCAAGTAAAGAAATTTAGCTACTTTCCTCTTGACTCCATCATTCTTGGGTAATTGGCCTGTCTGAGGTGAGCAGTTGTGTTGGGTTTGTTTTTTTTTTTTAAGAAAGAGCTTTAAAGTATGGAAGGCCCACAGACTGTGCATTTAATTACTGTTCATATTTCATGCAGTCAAACAGAATTTCATTTAAAAAGAAAATGATTTACCTACCAAAAAACCCCCAGCAAACCCCCTCCCCACCCCCCGCCAAAAAAAAACTTATATTCACCACATTGGGTATTTTGTTCCTTTTCCTTTGGTGGTTGTACTTATGTGCCAAAAACTATATTCAAACATCAAAGTTAATTCTTTCAGAGTTTTCTGTCTTTAACTCTTTCATCTAATGACAGTTGTCTTCAAGGGAAACCCGGCTATATGTTGCAGTGATGGTTTATTTAGCTAAGCAGGTTAGGTAGGTTAAGTGGGACCATTTTGCCCTGGTTTGCCTCATCTCTCTCCAGCCATGAGCCAGTTTGCATCTCTCAGCAGCTTTTGTCCATCCTCCCTTTCTCTCCTGCCCTATTCCGCTCCCAAAGGCATTGTACTTAGCCCTTTACTTTCTTGTATTTATTTGCTCCTGTTGAGTGAAGGGTTCTGCTTCATATTGCACTCTGCAGACGAGACACACATGTACATAAAACCAAACCTGGCAAACCTTCTAACACCACCACGCTCCCTGCCTGTCTTACTAGCGCTGGGATATGAATGCCTGACAATTATGTACGATCTAATATAGGAAAAAAAGCGTTTCCATTCAACAGGCTCCAGGCATTATTGTCCTTTTCCACCTTATTCCCGTTAACATCTGGAAACCAATGTCGCTATCTGCAGCTATAAGCAGCTTTGGAGTATTGGTCAGCTTTGGATTGAACTTTGAGACATATTTCTAAGCTGAGTAAACTATGACTCTCGAGGCTGCCAAAGAATATTTTTCTGTTTTCCTTCTCATGTTGAGGAAAAAAATAGTCATTCACTTGTCTTACATACACACACATAGAGAGAAAAAAATATATATTTTTTTTTTTTTTAGTCTTTTTGTAGGCTGCTGGGAATCACTTCTCTGCCCTGGGAACAGGTGGATTTTTGGTTAGTGTTTCTTTTATTTTTAAGGCTTCCTCCTTGGGCAGACCCAAAAATATGGGAAAAAGTTACCAGAACCCTTTTTTCTTCTAGTTCCCCTAAAAGTCACTGTCATTTAGACGTACAGCCACTCCCAACACAGTGGCCACTTTCCTGTCTTCCTTCCGACAAAGGAGAGGGCTGGAGGTATCGGAAATCCTCCTCCTATTGCTCATCTCTCCTCGGAGCAAAGTAGAACAAGAATTTGACCACTGATTTCAATAGCGGCACAATCTGGCTCCTCCAGTCCTAAATTACAGGGTTTAAAATGTTCAGTGAATGGTCTGTGCTTGGATGCTGTGAAGGATGTTATCTTGGGAAACTGCCACAGTGTTACTTGAATTTCCAAAGCATCTGCTCTGTATGTTTAAGACAGACCTTGTCATATGCCTTTTCATATATTCACTGATTCACGTTCATGGGCACCTCTTTATTTCTCATATAAACATGGTGATTTTGAAATTCCTAATGAATATGGAACCCAGTGCTTTGCATTAAAGTGTAAGTAAATAAACCTGAAGTATTAATGCAATCAGTACGATCCTTAAGCTGGTGATACAATTTAAAACCTACAAGAAAAAAATACCATAACATTTTTGGGCACAATTATGCCAAAAAAGTGAGAATGTTATACATTTTCTTAAATCAGTGTGCACCCATGAAAATTTACCTAACTTAAAGGTTAACATGGACAGACATCTGTCAGTCTGTAAAAATGAAAAATAAAAAAAAATACTTGAAATATACTTGCTTGCTTTAGGTAATGAAAAATAAAAATATTTTCAAGTCAAACATCTTCCTCATCCTTGGACAAGCAGTGGACAAACAAAATGGGATACTCAGTTTCAGTCTTTCAGTCAATTCTACTCCCAGTTATTCATGCACCAGTTTAGGGCTACAAAATGAGCAATAAAACCTGATCGGGATATTAAAAAACAAACAAGCAAACAAAAAAAACCCTTTTTGCAAAACACTTTTTGCTTCTATTACGTGCTTCGGTTTTTATGTATGTAGGCGTGTGCGTACATGTACGTGCACATATGCGCACTTTGTACTTAACGCATATAAATGGGTAAGTATCTATATATACTTATATGTATTTTCAACCTTGTCCAGGGCCAACTCTGGGACTCAAACGGTTGCTCTAACCCTGCCGCGGGCGCCTGCTCCTGCGGCCCCCAGCCAGCCCTGCCCCGCCGATGGCGTTTATCTCCGGCCCTTCTGCAGGCTCATCTTCCTGTCCTCGCTCCGGCTGCCCCGAAAGGCGATAAGCCCGCGACCTCTCCCGCTCACCCGGCCGATAAGGCGAGCTGCGAAGACGTCTTGCCTTTGCTGGTTTTTCTCCCCCCACACCTTTCCTGTTCCCAGTTTTCGGTGGGCACCTGTCACCACGCTCTCGACTTTCACAGCTTTCTCCCGGCTCCCTCCACCCTGCTCCGAGGGGCCGGAGGGGTTTATCGGAGGAAACACTTGCGCTCGCGGGGATGGCCTCCGCACCGCCGGCAGATTAATCCGAGTTGAGTGCACTTCCTTCGGCCAGAGGACACCAATTACCGCGACGGCACCGGCAGCACAATGCGGGCGGACATCTGACAGCCCGGGTCCCGCCAGCTCCGCATTGTCCTCCCGTCAGGCGCTGTCAGTTCCCAGCCTTAATTACATCCTGTTTACAAACACTCGGCCGGACTTCAGATGGAGCCTTAACAAAGGTTGACAAAGGTCAGGGCCACGTCATGAGGATGTTATCTGTCTGTGTGCTCTGGCTGATAAACGAGGAGGAGGAGGAGGCGGCGCAGGGCTGATTTCGGAGATAGGGCAGAAAACCGCGCACTGGGGCCATGCAAAGTACCTAAGCTTCGGCCCAGGAGGAGCTTGGCTGCGCTGAGGGATGCACTTGTACCCGGGATCATGCAGGACTTACATGTACAAAGGGAGGACAGAAAACAGTCATCATCGACCTGAAATGGCAGCAGCTGGAGCTGACCATTAAATTGACAAAAATAATAATTATAAAAACCTTCTAAAGCTATTTGCTTGACTCAAACTCTTGCTTTAATAGCAGAAACTGCTGCTCAGAAAATAAATCCTGCCATTTTGCCCACAGGTATCACCAAGACCCTCCATCCTGCTTCCCGGAGTACGTGGCAGGGATGGAGACATCCTTCACATCTCCTCCAGCTGCAGGGAAACAAGGGCTGAGAGGGAGGTCAAGATAAGCTTGCCCCAAATCCTTATGTCCCTCTGCTCTACCCTCTCATATTTTTCTTGAACTATGGTTAGGGGGGTATGGGCTCTCATGCTCTCTTTGGCACCAGGAGGGAAGATATTTTGTGGGAAGGAGAAAACTTCCCTTTTTGCAGTTTTCTAGGTACACAATTAAATTAACCAGAGCTAGGCTCCTACCTTACATTTTCACACTTTGCATAACTACTTTGTTCACTGTAACTCATTGATGTCCAGTGAAGATAGGACCCAAAAGATAAAACACTGGGAGTATTTGACATTTACAGTTGGGTTTGTATGTATGGGAGCAAGGAAACAAGGCACCTCTGTAAGCCAAGGGTGCCCGTTTGACATCACCTCCCTCCTCCAATATCTTCTTTCTCCATCTTTAGAAAGATGAACACAGACATTAATTCAATCACATCTACCACTCAAGGTGGAGGAGTGTATGCAGGAGTCCAGCACTTGCATCAATATAAATACTTGATATGACAAAGTTAATAATACAGGAGCTTGTCACCCTGACCCATCTCTTTATCTATTTTCAGTTATTCACTCATCTTAATTAATGCACCTCAAACTGCACAGGATCACACATTAATAGCCAAATTAAAACACCAGACTGTTATCATATCACTCTTCTCAGAGGAAATACTGGATTAACAACATGATAACAGTCAGCACCTGGCGACTGGCATCATAGCTTCATATTTCTGCAGGATTACACTCATGAACTCTCTGAAACGATGGGCAGAAGTTGCTGTATCGGCAGCCGAGTTAAACACACAGTACCAAGCATGAGGGAACCAGCCCAGCATCCTCACTCTGAACATCTCTGATGAAAGTGCCCTGTTTGCGGAAGAAAGGAGAGCGCCTTACCCATTTTCATTACTTTAATTAATTTTTTTGGGGGGGTGTCAGATTTTGATTGTTCTTGGTGAAAAATGTACATGCGAGGTACCAGCAAAGCTTATCCTGACCAGCACAGAGCCATGGCCGTGACTTCTTTCAGACCATATTACAGTTTTGCACCAGCCCTCAGTTATCCAAAATACTACTTAAACAGAAACAATTTAAATCTTTGCTTCTATAAATAAATTACAAAACCAAGGACAAACGGCTATCTCTTATTCATATATTAATTGATAACAATCTTTGGTAAAAATTTGGTATCTCACCTGAAACGGTTTACAGCCAGGGAAATGAATACTACAGAAATGCAGACCCGCAGTGCAATCCAGAGTCAGTACAATCACACCTAGCTAATCCAAGCAATCACATTCAGTGAAAGAAAATTCAAAATTCAATTCTACAAAGTTAAAAGGAAGAGGAGTAGAAGGGATGACTTGTTGGAAAGGCTTAAACTATTTGACAATCTAAGTGTAGAAAAGTTGAAGGTTTAAATGAAGCCTGCAAGCTCATCGCTGATTACATACACTCAGAAATATTCCTTGCTGGTCCCAAGCATTTCTGCTTTGCATGGACTAAGCTTTTCCTGCAGAGCAGCAGAACATCGTGACTTCTTGGGTGCAGAAATAAACCTCAATCACCCCGTGCAGGGATACAGCTTATGTCCTCAGTGAAAAATCAGTAGGTAATAGAATAAAAAATGTCACTGCATAGGATTAATTATTTATCTATTTACTAAATAGGTAAAGTAGAAAGGAAAAGATCTCAAAAGTTTGGGCTGGCATTTCTGAACCAGTTCTGAGTGGGTAATTAAAGGCATTTTCTTTCCCATTTTCTCAGCGCCAGAAGTGGTCTGATTTTCAACTGTGCAGAACAGGACAACAAGTCTCTTGGCTTGATGTTCAGTGGTTTTAAAACTAAGCACTTATACCAAGCCTATCCATAGGTGCTTAGGAGACTAACCAACACTACTCATTTCTGACAACGTAACTCTGTTTATCAAAAGAACAAGGGGATAAAATGAATGCCCAGGTGCACTCTGGAGCATGGCATTCGCCCTGCGGGCACCCACTCTGCCTTCCCCAGAAAATTAGGCTTCGTTGCTCCGCGAGAGCCTCGCTAACGCAATCAAACACAATTTTGCAGTTCAAACAACAGGCTCTTCCTTTCTCAGCTTTGTGACTGTCAGGCTCAGTGTGGCTCTTGTTCCAGACAACGTGCCAGTCAGCTGCTGTTACTGCAAAGCTGAGTTTACCATCATCTTAATTAGCCCAATTCCCTACATCTTGGCCAAGTTTTCTAGTGGGAAACATCCTCAGGAGTTGTACAACTCTGCATCTGGGAAAACCTGGTCATTAATACGCTAACCCAATCCAGCACATCTTGTTTTCTCTAAGGCTGACCGACACGGTATATGAATTGTATTTGGGCTAGAATAACATCCTGCTCAAAATCACCTGTAAAAGCTGCCAGCAGTTACAGAGCTGAAACGACGATCCTGCAGCTTTATATAACTTATTGCTCCAAGTTGACCATCAGCTCCAGCCTGAAGGACAACTCTGCTCCTCTAACTGGAGCCTCTTCACCTCCATGCACCAGACATGAGTCAGAAAACAAATAAAACTGATTACATAGCTTGTGGGTTTTTTACTCAAATTCATGAGCTTTGGATGTATGTAAACCTTTTGCTGTTGCACTGGTATAAATGCAGCATAACATTACTGGTTTCAGTTTAATTTATCCTAACTTAAACCAGAAAGAGATCTGCCCCATTTTTTTTTATTATTATTATGTCACTATGCCCTCTCTTTTTCTGTTTTCTGTTTTCCCTATTATTTTTTTTTCCTTTAAAGTCTGACTAACATTTTATAGACATCTTCCTCGCAGCTTCCGGAAGGGTGCTCCATCTTAAACTCGACAGCAACACTGACAGATGGGTTGATATTTTCTTTTCTTTTGCAAGTAATAAAAAGGGAACATTTCACTTCACATGAAACCAGAGTACTGCCTTAAAAGAACAGTGTTTTCTTGGCTATAAAAACAGTTACTCTTTTGCCAGACCCAGAATCAAAGCACTTGTATTTATGTGTTTCCTTTGTTAATAAATAAATCCAATATTTTTAAAGTTCATCAGTTTTAGATTATTATTGTTGCAAGGAATATTTTCCTCCAAATCCTTTGAATGGTGCAGCTGTGTCTAGTCTGCTGGGCAAACTTCTCAATGGCATTGCAAGGTAAGTCCACAGCTTACGTTGGTATTTGTGCTTCCACAGGGAACGCTGGTGAGGCTACAAAGGGTTAAACCTGGAGCCGGCTGCACCATTTCTGGCCAAGTGTTTTCCTTCAGCATGGTATTTCATTAATGCTAGGGCATCTTCCAAAGGTGTATCAGTTTTGACGTTTTTAGGTAAGTGTCTCTGAAATCTATGACCCTCTAATTACTTCTAATCAGAGAGACAAATTGAAAACCACGCTCAGGTAGCGCAGATGCTGTCATTGCCACATAATTCCATTTTACAAACCTGTTTGCAGATTTTTGGGTTGTTCCAGTGCAGAACAGGACTAAATTTTAAATCTCTGAACTTGTAAAACAAAACCACTGTCCTCCATTTGGCCACAGATAATCAATTTTTAATCAGAAAGCCAAACCTGTCAATGGAATAAAACCTTTAACAGTCACGCCATAGATCCAGAAAGTATTAGGAGTGCAATTTCACATTACAGAGTGGTAAAACTAAAGGATTTATTTTTGCACCAAAGGATCCCAGTAGCCCTCAATTATATTTTTGGATAACATTTTCATTTGGGTCCCAAATTAAAGATTAAGTACGGCAACCCACCATTTCACATTGTTCTTGCGTTTGCCCGCCCTTCTTGTATTCTGCACATTTGAAATGTAGGTTGGTTGATGTAACCTCTTTACAGTCATAGTCTGCTCCCATTGCCTCACTGGAAGGTGCTCCCCCAGGTGGGAGATAAGAGGTGCCCCCAGAAAAGCTGTGGATCTCTGGGAACCGGATCACCCCCACATGGACCGTGGGCTGCTCGCTGCCACAGCCCCGTATCCTGCTCTGAGGCCAGTCTTCCATTGCAATTCATCTACAACAACTTATAAGGTACCTCTGACCGAGGCATCTATATAAAAATTAAGATGACAAACTCAATGAAAAACCACCACGCCGGGTCTCCCCTCTTTCCATGCACACTGCAATCACCCTGTCCCTCATGCTGAGGAACATACCAGTGCAACCGCTGGATAAGCGTGTTTGGTTTTCATCACCAAAATCCTACAATTTTTGGGGGAAAAAAAAAAAAAAAGGAAACTCTGTTTGTTCCCAAGCCATAGATTGGCATCTTTGGAAAAAATAGAAAAAACAAGGGGTAATCCCTCCTCCCTCTCCAGTGAGGATGCCCTGCCAAAGGACCTCTCAGCTCTTTTCCATGCATATCTCAGCAGCGCTGGAGCCCGGCTACCCTATTTCGGCAGCAGCATTTCCCTTTCTCCATTTACCCAGGGGCCACCTCCGCTCTCCCCCATCCGCTAGCTGCGAAAGCACGGGGCTGGGAGGGAGCCCGGCTCCCAGCAGCTCCCCATTCAGGGGGAGGAAGCGTTCATAACCCAGGTTTGAAATATTGAAGTTGCGGGCGACTCAGAGGCACACTATGTTGCAAAGGACATGATAATATAGCAGAATTGCAACCCTGAAACTATCACTAGAGGATGACATCGGAGATAAGAAAGTACAGTATTACAGGGCTGCGTTAGCATAGGAGGAAATCGATTCAGCCAGACAAGCTAAATTTATTTACTTTATTGATTTTAAATTTTACATGAACTGCAATATAAGTAAATCTTTCATGGTAATTCTAAATCTTGAAACCTATTGTAAATAACTAAAAAAATGTCCAATGTTCAGAATAACCATTTCTTTGTACTGAAAGTGCATTATTCTTAAAGCCCAGGACAAAATATTTTGTAATGAATACCTTAAATCTACCTTGGCAGTCAGTGTTGATATTTTTTCTAAAATAAGAGCCTGCTTTTGGTGTACTTGGTGATTCAGTATAGCACAGATTTTTTTTTTTTTTTTTTTGGGGGGGGAGCTGGAAAGGAAGAACAGAAATTGTCCCTGTTATATTAAGTGAATACAGCATATAGTTTTTTGACCATATGGTTCATTCTATAAAGCAGATGAACACTAGACAGCACAGATAGAGCTTCATGCACAAAGAGTTGGCTGCAAAGTTGGAAAGACACATGATGGAGGGCCAGGGCGATGAAACCCAACACATGGGTTAAGGCACCAAGCACCGTGACCCAGCCCTGAAGAGAGAACAGGTGATGAGAAAACACATGGGAACAAAATCTTCTCACCCTATTTACCTAAGAGATCCGAGTCCAGACACCAGGGTGACAGAGGCTAGAGGGAAAAGGTGTTACTTTGGGGTTTTCTCCCATCTAAAGTAGCAGCTCGCACCTATGCCCAACCTCACCAGGGAGAAACTCAAAAGCATCACGATACATGTGAAAAAATTTGTTATCTCCTCTGATGCTCAACCTGATAGATGCAGAAGGAGATCGTCTGAAACTCCTGGCCCGGGGTACAAATCTCTCCACACAGGCAGGTGGTACAGAACCTGGCAGTGATGGGGAAGACCGGGCAGTGCCTGGTCCGTGCCGGCAGAGCGCCCGCTGAGGCAGCCCAAAGCCCTCATAGATGGAGGGGACAGAGCGATGCCATGGCGAGGGGAGGTGGGAAAAGCAGCCCTGCAGCCCAGCTTTCCCAAAACCACCCTCCCTGCACCAGCAGCTCCACACTTCAGATACTTTTATTAACTAACTTCCCAGAAAATCTTTCTAGCTGTTCCAGGCAGTTGAGCTGGGGGAGGCAGATTCGGAGCAGCACGTCTTGTCAGAGGTGTTCAGATTGCACCGCCATGGGCAATCTTATAAAAATTCAAGACAGACAAGACTCCCCCACCCCCAAAAATTGTAAAGCAACCCTTTTGACACACTTTTAGAAATACTATGGATATACAGCCCCAACATGATATCCCAGACAGACAAGAATACCTACGAACGGAGACTACCCTCTCATCTTTACCAACAGGAAAAAATACAGTGATGTTGACAAAAGCACTCATCCAGTGAAGTTTTTTTTCCCCCCTTGGGTCTTTTTTTTTGCCCTCGTTGTTGTTTTCTAAACTAATCCATATTACCTGTGCCTTTTGATTTCATTATGTTAGATGCTATTAATCTGGATATATGATTTCAACAGTGAAGAGATGGAATTTGTCATCAACAAAAGGAAAACATTATTTTTAAAGGAGTGAAAGATTAATGTTCCACCACGGACTACTTAAACCCTCTACAGCAACAGCACTATAATATTAATCCAACTTTGATGGGTTTTGCATAAGGCTCATAATTAAACATTTTCTTTTCAATACTTTATAGAATCCCCATCTGTTTTTAATGGCATCATTTTGATGTTTTTCTTAATAATTCTGGCAGCCTGTTCTTGAAGCTTCAAGCTTTATTTTTTGTTCCTAATGTCTTCTTCTACAGTGGCTGTATTGTGCCAAAGCTGAATGCAGGTTTTGGAAACCCATAGTTCTGCTGCGTGTTGCCGTCTCTCCCCGCATTCCCGGGTGGCACAAGGCACAGCAGCGCTCTGTGCTCTCACTTTGCACGCCGGCTCTCGTTAGCACTTATAGCAGGCGTAGGATACCGCCCCTGGATAATGGAAATATTTGCTCCTTCCAGTCCTTGGCTGGGCAGCTAGTCTGCTTCTGCCATCCCTTGCCTCCCTGCACCGAGGTATCTCCTCCCAGCACAGCGAGCCCTGGCTCCAGGCACCATTGTAGTACCAGTAAATAAATAAATGAATAAATAGCCAGGCTTACTCCAGGAAACCTAAACAATATTAGACAAATCACAGAGATGCAGCTTAGCCACAGTCCTTGGCTTTCCTCTCCACACCAACACCTAAGGCATCCAGCAAAGCTAGGGAAAGGCATCCCTTCTCACTCCCCTCTCACCTTTAGGTATTGAAATTGGGGGGGTAATATCAGCCTAGGGCACAAAACCCAACTGTGTGAGGGGTTTAAAACATCCATCAAAATTACCTGATGGAAAACTGGAATGTCAGCCTGGCAATGGCTTCTGCAAGAAGCATCTGCATGATGCCCGTGCGCCAACACGAGCAACGTTGGGCTTTTATCAAAATAAGCAAAATAGAGAATGCTCCTATCTAGCAATATCTTAAAAAAAAAAAAATCAAGAAATAAAACCAATTGCCATCTTGGGGGGGGGGAAGTGTTAACTAGTTCTAAATAGATTTTGAATTGTTGCCCAAAATGTAATGATTTTCCAACAAAACATTATGAAAATAATATTTTCAGGTTTTGCAAAATTTCTGCTTGAAATTTTTTTGCTGTCATCATTTCTACCTCTTAGACTACATTACTTTTCCCTCCAATATTTTTCATTCTTTTCTATTAAATGCATATTTGGTGACCTCCTGTGGTTCCCATGAATTAGAACGGAGGAGCAGGATGATTAACGGCTTCAGTTTAAATATTTTATACTCTCTGTAAAAACAGAATGAACTGATGGATGTGTACGTTGCTATTTTCACTTCAGTGTCAGGGTCTCCTTGATTACATTTTCCCCTTATTTTTCCCCCACTACCCAACATTATTAACATCTTTTCCCATAGAAAAGGGGCCCGAGGGCTCCTTGCTCCCAGGTTTGGCACAGGCAGGACTCCTACACGTGAACAGATACTGCCCTAATCGGGGCTTTCAACCTTGAGGAGCTTTTAAATGCTCTAAGTGTATTATAATGGTCTCCTGGTCTCAGGACAGACAGATGTGAACCACAAAACTGAAATGTTTCATCTTTTGGCGCCTTTCAGTATGTTCCATGCTGTGCTTCAAGTTTGCTGAAGGATCAGAATTACTTCAGTTCTAGGCAATATAAACGGAGTGATCAAAAACATTTAATTATTCAGGGTCAGCAAATCTGGAGAATCTAATAGTAACAGACAGAAATAACCCTTCCAACCACTCTCATTTTCATTAACTATTATAAAAAAGAGAACTGTTTAATTACCAGAAAATATCATAGCAAAAAGAGCCAGCATCTTCCCAAGAGTCTTTCCCAGTCCACTCAAATGTATTTGGCACTAAAGCTTAATTTAATTTTCTGTAGATACAGGAGTACGCTTGTACACAGACACACATACAAGTAGTTCCAATCCTTATCTGACGCCTGTTTCAGACCAAGTACTTGAACAGAGATGCAGCCATTCAAAATGCACCATAGGTAGAGACTTTCACACATTATTTCTGTACCTGTCACCCTGAAATGTGATGATGAGGATGATCCAAATGGAAATGACAACAGAAATGGTTTCCTTATTATTTCCCCTTTTAACTTCACGTTATGTGCAGGTGTCTGGACAGCACGCTTCACAGCGCAAGGGCACAAATTTCCCCCCATCAGTTTTCTTTCCCCCAAGGAAAAAGAGGATGGTGCAGCGTCATCTCCCAACACACTGATCTTTCTGCAGTAGTGGTTTTGGGTAAACAAATACTGAGCTGGTAGAAGCATATGATCTTACCATGACCAACTACTTGGGCCTCAGCAACAAATTATGCATTCAGAGAATCCCCAATTTATTTAGAAAGTAATATGGGGGGTTGGGAAAATACAATTCCAACTGGGATTCATGCACTGCAATGATAAATAGAGAGACCTGGATTACCAGCAGGATGCTGATGACACTCAGTTCTCATGAAATCACATTAATTACATTCATTATGTGTAATAAGAATAAAAGTCCCACCAGTTAACACACTTACTGCTCTAAGGGATGGTTTTACAAAGCCGAAAACAATTATCAAACCGTTCAGTGGAAAAGGAAAAATTAAATAGAAGTATGGGAATGATACTTGGAATCAGCTCACATTTTACAAGATGTTTACAAGGCTTTATTCTGTAGCTGAGAAAGTAAGTTGCCACAAAAATAAAAAAACATAAAACCTATAAAACAGTGTCACTTAGAGGGGAAGTGGGAGCTGATATAAATATAATAGAAAAGAGGGAAGCTAACAGTCATAAATGTTAATTTGAAGCTATAAATTACAGAAATTTGCCAGAGGAAAATAACGACACGAGAAAAACTCAAGTTCAGTAGGAACAAAAGCAATCTGAATTATGGCACTAGCTAATTGTCAAAAATAAGGTACAGAAGCAAGAAGTGCTCATACAGATGCTTCTGTGAAATATTTTGGGAAAAATGTCATCTCACACATATACGCAATGATGATCCAATCTCAAAATAACCCAGAAAGGAATTGAATTGCAGCTATGAAAGCCAAATTTCTTTTATTAAATTAGCCAAACAATTGGCACGCAAGAGTTTTAAGGCAGCTGAAGGAGACATGCCCTGAGTTGTGAATGTGGATTTCTAATAAGAAAGTGCCGGTTTCAGAGGACTGCAGGAAACCCAGCCTGGTTCTGGTATCAGTGATGGGCCAGAGGGAGCAGACAGGCAACGACAGATCGACCTGATATCAGAACAAGCAAATTATGCTACAGTTACCTCCTTAACCAACAGGATTTTCTTCCTTAAGAATTAAAGTCATATATTTATAGTTAATGCTAATTGATGTATATTTATAGATAATAGATCTTATCAAAGTAAATGGAATTTTTTTTTATATCAGTTTACCTGACAAAGGTAGTTCTGGTCACATAATATGCTTAAACTATTTAAAAGATCCAGCTGGATAATAGTTATGAATTTATATTACAGTATAAATCCTTGGATGGTATTGTAGAGACTGAGACATAGAGAAGGCTTTACTAGTAAGTGATTTTTTTTTTTAATCTGATAAAAGAATTAAATAGAGTGATACAAAATACACACAACTAAAAGATGAGTTTAAATGCAACTGCAAATAGGAAATCATCATCAAGTAACTATAATTTTCCAAGACTGCTACAAGAATCACTTTCTGGTATTACCAACTCAGAGTTTTTAATCAATGACGAGGAAGAAATACCTGACTGATATTCAGAACCGTACGCAGAAGATGCAAAATTTGAGGAGCTGCGAGTAGGGAAGACACCAGGGCAGCAGAGAAACTGGGCTCCCCGGAAAGATGGGCAGCAGCAGACAGACCTGCCTGTGACATGGCAGTGGTGGGACCGACGCAAACACTCCTGGAAAATTGCCATGAGGTCTGGCACCTCCACTTCAAGAAAGAACGTGAAATATTAGAGAGGATTCAAAAGAAGAGCAATAAAAATGATGAACCGATGAGGAAGTGTGCCTTTGTAGTGAAAAGCATGGGGAACGGTTTCTTTAGCTTATATAAAGGGTAAAGGGAAAGAAGATCACAGTGGTCTGATCATGGAAATCTCTCGAGCAGAAGTAAACAGCTGCATAACGAGAGCAGTGGCTGGAAGCTGGACACAGTGCAGTGAGGAATATGACCAAGAATAACTGTTAGGAAAGTTCACCAGATGCTGAGCTCAGATCCACTGCTCCTAAGAGAGATGCTCTAGCTGAAGCAGGTATTAATGCAAGGAAAGTATTGCCTGCGTGACACAGAAGGTCGGGCTGGAAGAGCGCCGGTCCCTTCCGATGTCAGGACAGATGTGACCTCAGGATTGCTATCTGGGGTCTTACCCCATGTCTACTAAAAGAAACTGGAGGAAGGACACAGCGTTATTAGTGAGCGATTATATAAATCTGTCTGATAATGGAACCAGCTTTCTTTGTCTGATTAAGATCTGGAACTCTGGCTGTGATTTATCATTTTTATACTACTCTCTTCCCCCAGGCTCCAGGTCACAGTGGTGGCATTGCCGCAATTTATAGCGCAGGCTGCTCGGCGGAGACATAGAGCCTTCCTGACATTTTCTTATTTGGAGCACCTGGCTCTCCTTGTTTTCACTCTCCTTTCTGCAATGGTGAGGATTGCTTCCCTTTCTCCGCTATGAACACGCTTCATTTTGTCAATAAGCTGAATAAGAAAAATAGAGAATTTTTGTGTTTTCTATTTTCCTAATAGTCTGTGATACAGCGTGGACAGGAATTGGCAGCTCTCCTGTGAAATGCTTCACTCTGCTTACCAGATTCCTGACAGAGGATAAAATTCCTCCTGTCCAGCTTACATATGCACATCCTCTCCAAAAACCCTTACAGCCAGGCGAGGAGTCCATCCCTCCAGCCACAACCCTGTAATCCACCCTGAACCACTTAAACTGCATTTAACTTTATCACAGTTTCACGGTGAAGGGGTTAAATCACAAAGTGTCCCAGGCAGGGGTACCTGCACCAGGCATCCCTCACGCCCCGTGAACAAGGCAGTGCTGCTAAGCTCCACTGTTCAATTCACTCGGCAAGGAATACAGCTTAATTTTTTTTTTCTATTTTTGGTTTGGTTTGTGGGGGTTTTTTGCTGCTGTTACAAATGCACACTGGATTCTAATTATTTGTCTTCTTATTTGGGAATGTTTTAGGCTCACACTTTCCAGCTTACCTCTGGTACCACAAAGGGTGGGAATGGTTTTGTTATTTGTTTTTTTTTTTTCTTTTTAAAGTAAAAGATGACGTTGACACTTAATCACAATACTGAAGGAAATGGGGCTTTGAGAAAACCACCAAATATGGCAAGACTCTTCATCAGGGCACTGATGGAGGACCTGCTTGCTCCCCGGGGGCACCCATGTTTTCAGATTCACCCTGGCGTGGTGCACCACCACAGCCTCTGCAGCATCTCCAAGGTCTAACCCTGCCGCGGAAGCAAGACTGATGCCTCAGATCTGCACCACTTGCAACCCTTTCCTACCAAAGCACCACACTGTTTCTGCAGCCCAGCCTGCTGCTCACCACCCCGTCCGCCCAGTGCAGGATGGCTGAGGTTCGCAATAAACAGAAAGGCTTAAATCACTCTCTTGTGGTTTCTCCAAGAGGACAGTCATGGCATGTCCACACTTTGAAGGTGATTCTCATAGTAGCACCACACCTCTGATCATCCTCTTTGGATGGTGTCCTTCTTTCAGGATGTTGACCGTAAGTGCTCAGTAGATGGGG
Organism: Scopus umbretta; assembly: GCA_013400535.1. Lineage (NCBI taxonomy): Eukaryota > Metazoa > Chordata > Aves > Pelecaniformes > Scopidae > Scopus > Scopus umbretta. Next base: position 70,280 of record VZTL01029052.1, read on the forward strand.
GGGGGGAAGCCAAGGTACTATTTTTTAACCGTAAAGTAAGACTCTGATCCCCAAATTGAATTCATTTGGCTGCCGGTTTTTGTTGTTGTTTTGGGTGGTTTTTTTTTCAATTGCTACTGCACTACCTAGAAGCCACAGGCGGGATCCACTTCACTGAGCATTACATATCACCTTCCAGCAAGACATTCCCTGATGTGGTAGAACTTGTAATATGAACCAAGAGAAGGGAAGAGAGCAAAAGGATTGTCTTCTCCTCCCAGGCAGGGAGTGGAGATGAAAAGGCGTCCAGGGCAGCTCTCAAGGAGAGTGAAGCACTGTAAGTCCACCATCACCCAAAAGCTAGGTGCCTAATTCCAGGCTAAGAGGCAGGAAAAACACCTCTGCTGCTGTCATTTCTGAACCATCAATCACTGCCTACACCAAAGCAGCCCCTTCTCAGAGCAAAAACATTTCTCCTCTCCCATCTTACCCAAGGGCTGTCACCAGTACAGGCAGGAGCACTGCTTCACTTGTGGGGTTCAAGCCCTGCACTGGCCAGGAGCAACTGTAGTGTTATGCCCATGGAAGAATGGCTTTTTTCAGGGTATGATTAGAATTACCCAGTGATATTATCTGAGCCAGTAGCTGTTAATGTTTGAAGAGGTTTTGGTTTAGTCCATTCAATCTGGTTGTAAATTCATCTTATAATTCAGTTGGCAGCAGCTGACACCCACAGTTGGGTGCTGTTGCAAAAAAAAAAAAAAAAAAATTCCTTCAGATGTTTCTCATGACTTAATTTTGTCACTTAAACAAATTGCTCCTCTGCACCAGGCACACTGCAGGGAAAATCCATCCTCTGACTTCAGAGGGGATTAGACTTGGTTCTAAGGCCTCAGCTCTGCAAAGCACTTAAGCACCTGCTTAACTTTAAGCACATGCCTAAGTCTATCCATCTTTTTTTTTTTTCCCCTTCAAGAAAAGCCCTGAAAGTACACAATTAACCATGAACAGGTGCTTAAGTCCTATTAAAGTCAACAGTGCTTTCAAATGTCAACGGAATTTAAGAACATGCTTAAGTGTATCATTGAATAGGAGTCCTAATGCAAGAAGAAAGAACGGGTTTTGTCATCGTCTTGGCAAAAGCCATAAGAACACACTTGCAATTCAGAGGATTTTCTTTGTCTATGGCACTCTGCCTGCTCCGTTACTAAAGAATTTTGTAAAGAATGTTCCTGCATTACTCAACCCCTCTCACGTTTATTGACCATATTTCCCATATTAATAATCCTTATTGTAATTATGCTCTCCCCCCCCCGCCACTCCAAAAATCTCAAACATTTGTTTAGTATCGCAATGTCCCAGGCTGGAAGGAGGGGACAGAGAAGAACTGGGATTAAAAGGAGGCAACTGAGGTGTGTTGAGGTCTTAGATTTGCACAAAGTCACAGGGAAATTTGGGAAGAGCTGGGGAGAAGGTGCATCTGCCCCTAGACCACAGGGTCACCCTTTCCCCTCGTTACAGCAAGATAGCACATGCTGAACTTGGAGAATTCGGTAAACTTCGATTATTGTTGTTTCTATTTGCATTTTTACCTCCACTTTTTTGTTCAGATTACTGCAATGCCTTGTTTATTGAGCTGTCAAATAATTCCTAAACATACCCACATGGTCCAAACTGCAGCTACCAGGGTGCTGTACCAGATGAGACTGTGCTCGAGCACCATGCCCTGTTTTAAATCAATTGCTTTGGCTTGCAGTCAAGCAGTGTGTTACTTTTAAAAACTGTACTGCTTGCTTTTAAGATGGTTTCACTTTGGCTCCAGCTCCACAATTAGCCAGAGAAACCCTTACCGATGTTGCAGTACTTTATGTTCATCCCACAGCAGCCTGTTACAAGCCCCATGCGTTACAGCAAACATTCCCAAAAGATATTTCTTTGGAGAAGACTCTGATCTTCTTTCCAGACAAATACGTTGTCTTCTAAGAAGCTACTGTATAAGTAAGAGTGGCTGCAATGTCATGTCAGAAGACTTATCTTCAGTTCTCTTCAGTGCTTACACATATGGAGATATGTAAAATACTTGAGAAAACAGTGGTTTTTATATTACTAGCCATAATATACCATATAAAAAGATATTGAAACGAATTCTGACCAACTGGTGGTAGATACGGTAACAGAGTATAATGTATCCATTGTAAAGAATTCCCAGTGGAGACCGTGGAAATCTTACATTGATTGAGTCGCACTGGACTGGACATGCATTGAAAAACTTCCAAATGGTAAAATATTAGAAATACTATTTTGAAATATTTACCAGTTAAACACTAAAGTACTGTTACTGGCTGACCTTTTCACAGCAGTTGTTTCTGTTCTACTTTTGTAAAAGCAGCCAAGAGTTTAGGGGGGGAAAAAAAAAAAAAAGAAAAAGGAAAAAAAAAAGCTTATTTTCAGTCTAGCTACCACCCCTGACCTGTGCAATAACATCATAATGGAAGAATAATCATTGTAAACAATACCCATGGGAGTTTGCTGGCTACAGCAAGGGACGAGTGCAGCCAACTCCACTGCTTTTCTTTACTACATCATTGCATTTTTGTCTGCATATGGATAAGAAGAAGGTTCCACTCGATGCCAGTTGATGGAAAGTGCTAATTGTTGACACATTAGCTAATTGTTATGATTGCTTCTTAACAGTTTGTGTCTAGGAGTCCAGATTTCATCCACGAAAGTGTGAAGATTCTTTATAGCAACAAGTGCTGTGAAAACATTCACACAATGCGGTCATAATCTTGTGGATCTCTCAACCAAGTGACAGCCTGGCAAATGTGCTGTCAAAGTGCAGACACTCAGGAAAAAAAAAATAGGAAGAAAAACTAACTCCCTAGTCCACCCCATATTTCAGACACATGTCATCTGTTGTTATCATTAATGATCTGTTTTTACAAATAGAGTACCACTATGGAAAACTGAGAGCAGGCCAATCAAAATAAACCCAGCAAAACCCATAATTGTCTACTGACAATCTGGGCTGCTTGGGATGTAAGATAATGTGGGTGTATTTAATGCAGAAATGCATTACGTGCCACATTTTGCAACTGCCCTGTTAACTCCAGACCTTGATACAACACAGGAAAGCTGGGCTAATCACAGCTGCGTTCTCCTGAACTCTACCTAAGCTCAGGTGCTAAAAAGACCGCATGGAATGAAATCCTAGAACCATAAGAGTCCATGGCAAAACTCCTGTGATTTAAATAGGAGCAAGATTTCACTGATTAAGTTGCTGTGGAAAAAAAAAAATTTTTCAAAAAACAGAGAAACAAATGTCTACAGCTCTGAGCAAACACAGGGCTCATGCACAGAGACTTGCTTTTACCAGCATGGTTTTTCTAACTTGAGCAGTGTCTTCTCCCTTCATACACCAGCAAGGGCAAAACAGACCAGCTATGTTCCTACTGTTTATACCAGTCGCACCTTATGGCTTCATTTGGCGATCAAGTCCCTGTTGTACTGAGGGCTGCAGATAAATAGTGAAAAGGCAGCCTTTGCCCATGCCTGGAGGGCTCATGGTGCTTTGCAACAGCACAGCTTCTGCTCTGCATTTCCCTGGTGGTTTCCAGGGCACTGTGAGAGATTGCTCAGACCCCGGCGTGCTCCCTTTGCTCTCACCGTCTGGCCTCACGTACAGGTCTTCCATACCCAGAGGCTTCTACCAAACTTCTTGAAATTACTTGTACCTGGAGTAGAGATGTCCCCTCTACCGCACACTTCATCAGAAATAACTTTTGTAGACACAAGAGAAACTCTTGATGCAAAAAAATTTTTGAACTGATGAAGAAATAAATTAAGTGGTGGCTCCAAGTACACTCAAACTGTAAATAGAGCAAAAGTACAAAATGAAACCATAAGATGACACCTCATTTAATTGGAAGACACTTCAGATGGCACGATAATATCACGTCAGATTTTACAGAGCAAATGGCTCTGTTCAGACCAAAATCCAATCAGCAGGTGTCCACAGAGTTTGACATTGTAAGGTTCATCTGGGGTTTGTCCTATATAATTTGTCTTTACAGACTTTTACTATATTCCAGCATGAAATGTGCAATATCCCCTGCAAAAGGGAGCAAGAATCTACCTTCTGTCTCCCTGAGCCTCCTGAACTTTGGGACCTGGCAAAGAGAGAGCACACAGGGCCACTTGTCTGCTTCCTCCATCCCTGGGGCACAGCGGCAGGAAGCAAGCTGGGAGCAGATTACGCGTTGGCCCGACTTTTCCCACTCGTTGGCGAGAGCCAGTGAGTGAGAATGGGGGCAGATGCATATTGCTGATAAAAGCCTTCAGCAAATTCCCATCCTCTCCTTGCAAGGAGGGAGGAGGAAGTAGCAGGGCAATTGTAACTCCCAGCCGCCCTGAGAGATAGCGCCGAGCCACCGGCGTGCCCAGAGGAGAGCTTGCAAGGTCTGTGGATTACTCAAATTCGGATTGCTTCTGCTTATTAGGTTGCAAAATCCTATCCTATACTTAAATATTATTCTTTTTCTCATCAAATTGTTGAGCCGTTCCACCCTAAAAGTGGGTCAGCCTACTTAACAAAAGCTACAAACACTGAAAGTTGCATGTGCAACACTGCCAAAGGAAAAGAAGATGAAAATTACCCATTTACGTTGGTAATGGGAGAAGCAAAAAGATTTTAAATAATTATATTTTGGAACAGAACCAGAAATTTGGAAATGAAAAAGAAATTAACTCGATCTGAATAATTTTACCAATTGTGATAAGAAACATAGACAAAGTTTTCCAAGTACTCACAAAAACTATAGTTTAGCATAAGAACCTGTCACCCTTTACCACCCTTTGTAATCTTTGTATTGCAGGCAAGTTGAAAAGTTTTGGATTCCTATAATGTGTTTCCTAAAGAGGGCTCTCACTTGTAAACACATATGGAAAGAGAAGGGAAGAAAAAAAATCAAAACAGACAAGTGATGTTGGCTACAGGAAAAGACAGCTGGGAAGCGACTTCTGTTTGTTGCTGTGCAAAAGGACCCACGTGTCATGGGCAAATATGTACATACCCTTCCAGAGGTGGAGGAACCACCCCAACTTTCAGATATAAAAAGAAGGGTTCTACTTTCATGCAAGAAAGCCACGCATCTTTGGAAAAGTACATTTTGCAAACATAACCAAAGTTACCTACTGGAGTAGAATAGATTGACCTTAAAAAAGAAGATAAATGAACCCATAAAAGTCCTAACGGTATGTGCAGTTGCTCTTCAACCCTCAGCACATCACACCATGCCCAGACACTGGAAGCACTTCCCCATGGACTGCGATGTTCAGTCCCGGGTGCGTCACCATCCCATGCCTTGACATGGCAGGGCAATCCAAGGACAACCTATCAATCTGCAGTTTGGATTTCCTGACTTTTGTTAGCTTGGTCATAGTTTTAACATGACTAAAATACAGACTTTTGTATGTTCATCTGAAACATCCTGCAGATGCCAGCCACTGCTCTGGTTCAAATGCTAATGAAAATATCACAGCGAGACCACTACTCTATGGAATGATTGACTCATGCAATAGCCACAACACTATCTGGGTTGGGAATAGCAAACAAGGTGAATGAGGTAAGGGAGGTCATTCTTCATAGCAATGGTCTCAGGAGAACAGGAGAATCCAAAAATAAGACATTTGATGACTGGATGCCCTCAAGCTGGCAACCAAGCTGACTTGGTAACGGAGCCAGCATTGGACATCAGCCTGGGCTTGCTGCTGCCAAGCAATCCCGGTAACCAGCGAGAGTTAGCAGGAGAGAAACTGTGTGATTTAATAGATTAAGAAATAGGCTAGAAGCCAGTCACTCCCAAGTTTTAATCCTGGCTCTGACATCAGTTGCACATGTAACCTGTGGGTGTGAAATTTGTGCTTTTAAACATGGATGGATTATCTGGAAGGTGAAGTGGCTGTTGCCCTACATGCACTCCCATTCCCTGCCATTAACACCACCACCTGCAGTACGTGTGTCAGCACACACAATATAGCCCAAAACGCAGCCCCCAAGTCTTCTCATCCACGGTATGCCTGGATGGGACCCGAGCTGCAAGTCTGAATTTCAGACTTACTCTACCACCAGCCAGCAAGTCTGTGTCCTGTAAAGGAAAGCTCCACTTTGAGAAGTTTAAGTCATTTAAGCTCTGCTGAGCTTAAGGGAGTTATTCCAGTCTTACAGCCTGCTTTGCTATCCTTGCTTCTTTTAAATCCTGCTCTTGAAAGTCTTACTACTGACGTTTGCAGGGGAGCCCTTCCTCCAGCCCTGGCCTGTGAGATTGACTGTCCTAGGTGAAGCTCTTCAGTGGTATAGACCTGGATGTTGCTATAAGGCAGTGAGGTGCCAGCTGACAATACTGTTACTCTGATCTGTAAAAGTCTATATTGGCAACTCGCCGGAGGTTGATAATGTCTGCAAGTTGTGTTTCTGACAGAGCAAAATTTTCTGGACTGTGACTTCTCTGAAATAAAGAGCTGTAGAGGCTTTTGTTTTCCATTTCTTGAAAAGAAGTGTCTAAAAATGTCTGAAAAGAGGGAAAATTGTAGTAAAAAATCATTAGAAAAATAAAATTTGTTGTTTCATATCACGATAGCCTCAGTTTTCACTTACTGATTTGGTAGATTCAGAGTTTTTGGCAGAGGTGTGACTTTTGAAGGTGACAGTGTCCATTTAACGCAAGTTCAGTACCTCCTCTCCTGCTGTACCTGCCTGGCTTCTGTGTGTTCAGCAATCAGAATAAAAGCCAATTGATTTTAAGTTATAATGATCCTGCAACCTTGGAGGTTCATTGAAAGGAAAAAAACTCCAGCACCCTCTGCTGTCTGCACACAACCTACGCGAGGATCCACCACCGCTAATTCTGGACGTTTACACTATCAGCTTCACACAGGCTGCAGAAAACCGAGTGCTGGGACTGTTCAGGGCAGTTATTTTAGATGTCCAGTTTGAGGTGAGATGACATCCTACAAGCTGTCCATCAAGTACAAAGGAAATCCAAACAATTTGCTCAGAGGTAGGCATGCTCATAGATATGTACAGCAGATAAATCCCAGCAGATAAATGTCTGTGAACTAGAAGAAACGGAAAGCTTTGGCAGGATGACACATCACAGCAGATGGTCTCATCAGATGTCGTGCCCGTGTACATGCAGGCTAAATTTGGTAGAGCGGAGCGAGAAAACGTGACTTAGGTTGCAGGGAACAGATTCTGCTCCCTGGCAGCCAGAGGAAGGTATGAAACTCCAAGGAACAACATGACCAGGAGGAGCCAGGAGGGCAGGAACAGCTATGCTGGAGAAGCATCTATTTGCTATGAAATCTGGGCTCCAAAACCTTTGCTCCCACCTAGCTGGCTCCCACGTCAGCCCAAACAGTTGAATTTCAGGAGCTATACTTTTGTTGTAATAAATCACCTATCTCCTGTCACCAACATGCAGGAAGGAATAAGACCTGACAAAAAAGAGATGTGGCATTCAGCTCCTGTACAGTACCTTTACTATCTCTAAAACTCAGAGATACCTGGCTGAAAGTCCATGCTAAGGAGATCCTCACAGAAAGAATGTGGATGAATTAATGCCTTCACCCAGGAGGCAGAAGGAGCAGATTTCTTTCCAAAATTCATGTTCACGTCAGGGAGAAGAATCAGACACTTTCACCAGCAGCAGTTTCAGCTGGTGAAGAGATGCGACTCATACTTTGTCTTGCCATTTTGGCTGCTGGAGGTGGGAGTGAGTGCATTTCCTCATCATCCCTGATGGGTTTTTCT
>VZTL01029053.1:0-35058 GCA_013400535.1 Scopus umbretta
CTCATATGAGAACCGTTCTGGTTACCAACAGCTATGCACACCCATAACTGTATACACATAATTACATACCTACATAGTAGACCTAACCAGGACGGTTCTAATTCAGCCCACAGCTTATCTTAACCTCCTGAAAACAAGGAATCTGCTTCACATTTGTCAGTGTACTTAACATAAAAGCTGAGGACAGCAGTATAGCTGTCCTTAATAAGAAAACACTGTAAACCCAGTTTGCTGTCTGTAAGATGTGCTTACTTAAAACAAAGCCACAAACAAAAACGCAAAAGCCCCAAACCCAGCAACAACAACAAATAAAACCTGTTCCATTTTATGTAAACTAAATAATCTCCTGTGTGACAAGGTACTGCAGCATCTACTGATAGAACAGCAGTCTTACGTACATCACGAACATTACATGTGGCAGTACGAATTTACTTTCAACCAAAAGCATTCTCAGGAATTGGCTTCTTTTCCATGTTATAATCTGTGCTTTTGAGGACAATTATATTTCATCACAACATAGAAGCCCAAGACTTTCAGAAATTTTCTTTCAAACAAACAAACAAAAATCACCACAAAATTTGTGCAAGAGCAAGGCTAGTGTTGGCCTGAAGAACTGTTACAACTGTAACTTCCAAACCCAGAAATAATCGTCCTAAAGCATATGAAGTCTCAGGTGAAGAACTTTTGCATGAAAGACAAATTGACATCATGTTGGAAATGGCCACTGCCCTGAAACCTAAATTCACGCTAAGAAACAAAATACTTCGTGACTTATTTCATAAGACAGTGTTTCCAAATGACTCCAGCTGGTGCCCTCAGAGAGCACAAGCAAGTTAAACGCTGCAGGCAAAGTTGCTGACTGCAAAGAGAGGCAAGGCTGGAGCTGAACTGGCAGCCTGCAACATGGAACGACAGAATCGGAGAATCATTCAGCTTGGAAGGGACCTCTGGAGGGCAACGCTTCAGCCCCCTCCTCAAAGTACAATTAAAGAAAGCAGAAGCCAACTATATACATAAATGAGATGAATTGTCTTCTGTAGAATCTCGAGATTAGGGAAAAAAATACATAGGCCTTATCAACATAAAGACAGCCTAAAAGCAGCAAACCAGTCTAACTGCCCCATGTCCAACCTTCTGCAGAGCCAAAACATTCGGCTCTGTATTCCTGAGAACTCTGTGTGACCCCACAGGCTCTTTAACTGTCAACCGGTTAATAAAAAGACCACCTAATTTAGCAATTCTTTTGTGGAAAGTGTTGTTTTGCTCCATCAAAAGTACTGTGTCTTCTTCCACAGTTTCCTGCTGTTTCCTGCTTGCTTGCCCTTTTCCCTTTGGTTTCCACTGCATTCCCCCTATGCTGCCCCATGCAGGTGGGCAGCAAAGGGTGAGGGGGCTGGGATACAAGCGAGTTGAACAGCTGCTGATACAACAGAAAGAGAAATGGCTAAAAGAGCTCTTCCGTTTCCCGGGACTCCTAGAACGTAACGGCTCTGAGGAAAGCAGCCTTAAATGGCCCTGTGAGCCGAGACCTTGGAATGCAGGCCAGGTCACATGGACAAGAGAAATTAAGGCCATTTGCAAATACAATTTCGACACTTGAAAAAATTATGAGTGTTTTATCAGCAATTGTTTTCAGCAGTTACTCTACCTAGATCTTCTTGCATAGGGTGGTACATCATACATAACAACAGACTAAATTAATGCCATTGCATCTTTCAGAAGGTTGAGGAGATCTCTTCAGCCCCACTGTGCCTTCCAGTACACGTGACCCTGCTACAGATGCATTGTCAGGGGAACCTCGCTTTTCTATCATTGTCTTTTTTAAACAACTATCATGCAGCTGATAGTGCCTGCTCATATAAAGGCAGAATAGACAACCTTTGATGGAAATCAATAAACATTCCTAGTATTGAATTAAATCAGTTATTTGTCACTGGTCTTCTGAGGCTGACATTCTGCCCCATTGGTGGCAAGTCCAGAATATGTCTGTCCATTCGGTTTTCCTCCCTTCAGGAGGCATGGTGATGGGTAGCAGGGAACTGAACCACCACTGCTGAAGGTATGACATCAGCCAGAGCGGCACAATGACTACTCAATATTATCATCCCTGTGCTCTTAAAAGTTAGGAGAATCATCTATTGCTGGGAAGCTACTTTTACCTTTTGGTATTGTCTATTAAGAAAAAACAAACCAAAGTTCACAAAAAAATGCTTTGTGAAACAGCACCGATAATAGTAACCTATACTGATCCCATGAAAAAGACAACAGGAGTTTCAGTCCTATGGTCCCCATACAGAAAATGAATGTCTAATACAGACAACATGAAGCAGAAAATCATTAAAACAACTTCAAGATTTTTTTAGTTCAATGACAAAGAGATTACACACTTGTGAATGTCTGTGTGGGAGCGTAAGAATATCAGTTGAAAGACAGACAGGCATCGTGAAACTCCAGTGGCTTCTAAGAAGAGGGTGACATAATGTCTTCTGGGAGCATTCATTCAAGTTTGACATGGACCTGGTCAATAGGGCAGCATGCCATTAAATAATATAAAGGGAGCTGGCCAGCTCAGCATATTAGCAATGGAAATTTTCATTTCTAGTTTACCAATCTGAATACAATTTAGACTGGAATTCAGCCAAACATTCATAGGTCTACGTGGAGTTGGGGCTCTAGACCCACTTCCTAGACAGAATTGCTGAATTATCACCAAGGCTAGCCAACCTGATTGCATTTTCAGGATTGAAAAGGTCATTATTACCTTCCCCCTTCACCTATATTAGATTTTGAGGGATCAAGACAGGTGGTTTAGAAAGGGAAATTTCCCTCATTTTTGCCAAACCTTTATCTCTTCTGGGAATAATCAACCTTCATGGGTTTTAAACTCAAAATCTCTCACAAGCTCTGAACATACTAAATCCCTTTATAAATCCACCTTGACCTTTTAATCTACTAACAGACCTGCTACAGACACTCAGAAAACTGCTTCTGGGATCTTAACATGAAAGCTGTACGGGAAGGAGGGATGAATGCAAGAGCCTCTCACAAAATGTTCCTCTCTCCATTTAGCTAGAAAGTGAAAATACCATGAGCACATGTCAAAAAGTAAGAAATAAGCCTTGTTAAGAAAACCTTAATAAAAAGTGGCTCCTTTTATGGATTTCTTTCTTCTCCTTAGTGTACTGGCAAGTGTTTAGTAGTGTTGCATAGTTCTTTTCTTTATTTTCTTTTCTTTCTTCAGCTCTGATATCCAGGCACTTACCAGATATATGCTGAGGCTCCATGTTGCAAATAGACCCCTTTGTTACGCAGTATTTTATGGGCCTTGTTTCCAGAGACAGACAATGCTCTGACCTCTTGAATCACGGCTCTTTTAGCAAGATGGATTTTCCCACCTATCAATGACAACCTGATAACAGTGGTGAGAACCCTGGAATTGGGTGCTGAAAACCATAATGTTATTTATGAGTGAACAAAATAAGGGAAAGATTAAAGAACACTTTGAACTTTGCAATTAACAATGAGCTTGCCATTTAAGTCTGACAGAACACAGGGTTGTGCTAAACGATAAATACAACAGTAATGAAAAACTCCCTCCTGTGCCATTCTACATGCTGTTTGCTCTCAGTTCATTTTCATACACCTCCTTCAAAAAAACAGAACAAAAGATTACTTGAAAACCACCACAGGTCTTGCAAATTCATTATGTTTATAATCTGGAGCAACTTAATCTTCTACCCATAACATTGCCAATATTTTGGATTTTGCCACAAAGCTTGCAATATTAGCATTATGTATAAAGCTTAAGCTCCCAGAGTTACGTGATGAGAGGAGAATCTCATCTGGAGTATAAATGAAAAAACAGCTTGAATATGTGATCATTAGAACAAAAACATAAATGATATGCATTTTTATTTTTTAGTATATATATAAGATTTGCAATTGTATTATCTCATTATTATGGCAACCTCAGAATTTGGGTGCAAAGGCTACAGATAGATTTCATTCCCACCCAGGTCTGGGGTCTGACATTCCTTTTCATAGTAAGACTCTGTCCTGTCCACAGACCACAAGTGAAGGTCTTGAATGTGTAACTGCAATTCTTTTAGGTATATATATATTTTAATTACTATTACAAAACTGACATTTTTTGCCCCAAGCCTTCACTCTTACTTCAGGATCAAGAAGCGTGCATCAACAGCCAACTGAAGTACAAAATTTATTCTTCAGTCATAAGTCTATTTCAAAGCATGCAATACAGACACTGGATATTATGACATGGGATAAGATTATAAACGTATTATTTAATTTTGCCATGTCTGTACTCTAATATTCTGAGTTTTTATATTCTGCTTGACAAGTGTCGGGCAACACGTCATGGCACAAGAAAAACTAGAAGTCCCAGCTTAAGCTATGTCATGATTTGGAAAATCTACGAATGCACAGGTAAAAAATCATCCACTGTACTGAAGATCATCTCCGTACACGTGTCAGGCTAAAACCTCTATTTCTGAATGTATGACGTGTTTGTCCCCTGTTTCAGGTAGCAGTTCTCCCATTCGGATTCCTACGATCATCTCTTACTAGGCGATCTCTTTAGCTGTGTAGACCAGTTGTTCTGGATGATAACGTAGCTCTCTACCTAATGTGCATTTCTGCAAATAGATTATTGAAATTTTAAAACCTTCTGTGTCCTGGTTTCAGCTGNGGATGACAGCCAGACACCCTCCCTGATTCAGAAGAGAAATTGTAAGTGGAAGACAATCCTGGACACCCTCACTGAAACGCTTGCTTAGGGAGGCAAGGCAGTTAAAACATCTGAGTGTTTAGCTAATCAGCATTACTCGCAGGGCCAAGCAGCTGGGGTGTCACATCTCAGTCCTCTGATAAATGGCAGATCTGCACCTCAAGCAGTGTCTAAATGCAAAGAGTGAGCAGGTACTTGAACTGCTCTTTGACTTGAAAAGATTAAAATTATACAGGTAGAATAAAAGGTTCTTAAAAGAAAAAAAAAATCCAAGTTTATAACTTACAAAAGAATCAAATTACAGTTTTAAAATTCTAGGGAAAAAAAAGATTAATTTAAAATAACTGTATGCCATGGATCTGAACATATCAAAACACAAACCGTGTTGCGAGTTTCTTGGCAGGGGAACAGTGTTTCTCAATGAAGGGAATTATTTGGGGAACTACCGACTCCACGGCTGTTACTTTACTATTGTTAGATCACACTAGAAACCACATAAAGAAATAAACTGAAAGGTCAGAGCTCTTTTAATGATTATTTTACAGCTGGACAGGAGCAGGGTACACTTTGTGACACACAGTTTATCTCTTAGGTCACAAACAAGTGTACTGCTTTGCAAGATGGATGGTGCCAGCAAAGCCATCATGCAGGCAGACCAGTGAGACAGACATCATCTTGTTCCTGCATTTTTCATTTAATGGCAAAATGCTATCTTTCCAACATTCAGCTGCAGAGTCAAGAAAGACAGTAGAATAATTTACCAGACAACCCCTTTAAGCATCGCTCAGATATCAGTAAATATGAATGTCTCAGTGCAGCACAAACAATTTTGGGTCCCTGCCTTCTTCCCAAATCTAAGGTCCCTCAGAGAACTATGTGCTTTCCATTGGGCACAGATGTTAAATGTCAATGATCAGCAACTTCTTAATAGGAAACAGGCTTGTCTGGAGGAAATTTGCAGACCTTTGCCACTTGCAAGGCAGTAAATAAATACTGATTTTTTAATTATTTTTTTTTTTAGAATCTTTCACAATAATACGGAGATTAGACCACTACTGACCCAACCACAAGCCTCCCACAAAATACAGAGAAGCCTCAAGTACTTTCAGAATCCAAGTAATAATTGTACATTTTATCTTAAAAAGATATCTGAAAGATCTGGTCATTGAATTGCTCCTTCTGCTTGTTTGGCATCAGTTTTCTCTACTGTGCAGAGGCATCTCCCCTCGTGGCCCCTGCCATGTGCAACATCTTTTCTAAGTATGTTTTCCATTAGTCTAACTGGTAAACATTTTCCCTCTGTTGTTTACCTCTGTCTTCTTAACCTCTCACCTTCTGCATTTCATTATTCTGACTAAATAAAACAGAGCTATATTTTTTGAATGTGTTTGTAAGGGAAGAAAAAGGACCTGTGCACTCCTTTGGTACAGATGAAAGTTCTTTGTTCTCCTGGGTCACCAACCAGCAGAGATCCATCCACACGGGTTAAAGCACACACTTAAAGAAAACCCTCTCTTTTTTGAAACAGCAGCAGAACAAAACACAGAGCCTTTATCTCAGCTAGTCTGTGAAGTTAATCCATTAACTCTCCTTTTCCTTCTGCCTCTTTCCTTTAAGTTTCTAGGTCAAGCTATCAGGTTTCATTCTGCTAACCAAAAGAGGGGATTTACCACAGCTTCCAAGTAATCGCATGCTATGAATCAACCGCAGCTTTTACAAACTTACCATACAGAAAGGCATGTTTAAAAGATGGCTGCAAGGGAGAGATGCAGAAGGCTGCAAGTGAAGCACAGCAAGATGGTAAGCTAAGTCATCTAGGAGCTTCAAGGCAGCAGAGCTCAGATGGGCAGGATCTCACGGGAGGACAGAACCTGACCTGCTACTGGCCGAATTCGCAGCAGGCACCAGGACCCAGTGTGGAAGTGCCTGCAGAGAGCTACAAACATCACAGCATGTGCGATGGTGCTCCCAGATCCACTGCAACAGTGCTGGGAGAGGTCTGCCAGGGGTGTTGATAGAAGGCTTTCTGTAGCCTGTTTCTTCAAGATCTTTATTGAGACTACAGTCATTTGAGGCTATCAGCCAGTTTGCAGATGGTAAAACCATGGCTTTACCATTTATTTATTTTTTTACAGTATATGACAAGGGACAGGATGGGTGCATTTACAGCATTTGCTGGTAGCTCACTCTGCCAGCATTTTATGATCTCTCCAACCCGGTCTTCTGGCCACCACTGACTCTTCCCTTTCCTCTGTATTTCTTTCCCTCTTTACTTCAAAGTCTGTCAGGAGCCTAAAAGGTGGGAGCATCCTCATTACCATTCTAGTCATAAAGTTGTCTTTTATGTCACCACCTAGACAACATTATCTTTATTTCAACACCTCTGAATACTCTCATTAGGCTGTTTTCTCTCTGGTCTATGATCTGTTTTCTGCTGTAGCTAAATGTCATAAAAAGCCAGCATTACCAGGTAGAAAATCTTTTCCAGCCACCCCTCCAGTCATCTTTGATGTAGCACACTGGGTTTCTATGCAATCCGCTAAAACCAGATAGGCACACGCACCCTTCTTGTGTATTCCTTTAAAAAAATCCCAAACCAGCTGCCAGCCTCTCTCTCCCCATGCAAATTCCCACTCTGAATGACAATTAGGCTTCCCCTGCTATCTGCATGAAGTGCAAGGGCATGTGTACCAATAAGGTTATCAGTTACACTCAAAAATTTCTGCATTTTAATCCAATTTGCCACCCTTCACACCCGCTTATTTTAGTTAATGTATGAGCAGCCATGTTTGTTAATCTGATTCATTAGATTAGGCTAAAGTGCTGGGACTTCAAGATTTGCAGGAAAAGTTGCCTTTGTATCTCTCTCTTTTCAGGGTAACATGCACTGAAAATACCAGTTTTTCACATGAACCCTCTGTTCCTGAGATAACTGGTCTGACTGAGGTAAGTGGCTCCTTTAGATTCATCTTCTCCAGCTGACTAAATCATCCACACAACACCACTTGACTTAAAGAGAACAAACCCAGATGTGTCCTTAGCAGTCTCACACATCCTTTTCTAACCGTACATAGGACACTTCTGCTGGTGCACCTCTACTAGAAAGACTACCCCAGTAGAAGTGCTCTACAAGTGACATTAAGCTATTCAGTTATGTAAAAGCCTAGTGATTTGTCCCTTTCACATGCTCATATTCTAATTTAAAATCTCACTACTACTGGAAATTAGTTTAGTGCCTGAATTATGAGATGCAAAACTGACTGGACTGTTGGAGCTTTGCTAACAGAAGAGCCCTAACCTCCCACCTGCACACCTGCATACATTTACTGATGCAAAAGAGAAGTTCCCGGTCAAGTCGTTTCTCTCACTGCAACTGAGCCTATTAGATGATGGCCAATGTGTCAGCTAAAACCTGCCACCTTCTACCTTTCCTACGTTCTCTACTAAAAAGAGGAGTGAAAAATCACAGGAGGAAATGATAGCTTTATTTTTTGAATTGGTTGAATTTTAGGTTGTGTTTGGCACTGCCACGGCTTTCCTTCACCATCAATATTAAACACAATTTGAACTGTTTTCAGATGTTCCCTCCTTCACAAACAAAATATATGAGCTCATCATCAGGGCTTACCCTTCGCTGAAGGGACTGAGAAGTTTTAGCTATTGCAGTACATCTCAGTCAGATCTGCCTACCAAACAGCTGGCTGTTGTCCTGTCATGTCACACTACTCCAAAAGGGCACTGTATCACCATTGCTTTCATTATCCCAACTCACACATTTCTTCCTGTGACTAAACTGAATAATCCATGAGACAATCCCTGAAGGTAGATATCTCACTAGGATGCAATATCTCTGAAAGATTTTCCTCTCAAAGAGCACAATTCCTGAGAATAGGAGTGCTAACTGCCCAGCTGCCATTCCTCTGCCTTAACTAGTCACATGGTGGAGCCCTGGGTGTAATCACAGAATGATTTGGGTTGGAAAGGACCTTCAAAGATCATCTAGTCTACCTGTCCTGCCATGGGCAGAGACATCTTTCACTAGATCAGGTTGCTCAAAGCCCTGTGCAACTTGACTTTGAACACTTCCAGGGATGGGGCATGCACAACTGCTCTGGGCAAACTGTTCCAGTGTCTCACCACCCTCATTGTGAATAATTTCTTCCTTATATCTAATCTAAAACTACCCTCTGAGTTTAAAATCGTTGCCCCTTGTCCTGTCACTACAGGTGTTGGTAAAAAGTCTCTCTCCATCTTTCTTATAAGCACCCTTTAATCTGTTGAAAGGCTGCAATAAGGTCTCCTTGGAGCCTTCTCTTCTCTAGGCTGAAGAACCCCAACTCTCTCAGCCTTTCTTCACAGGAGAGGTGTTCCATCCCTTTGATAATTTTCACAGCCCTCCTCTCGACCTGCTCTAAGAGGTCCATGCCTTTCTTGTGCTGGGGACACCAGAGCTGGATCCAGTGTTCCACGTGGGGTCTCAAGAGAGCAGGGTAGAGGGGCAGAACCGCCTCCCTCAACCTGCTGGCCACGCTTCTTTTTACACAGCCCAGGATATGATTGGCTTTCTAGGCTGTAAGCGCACGTTGCCAGCTCATATTTAATTTTTCATCTACCAATATCCCCAAGTCCTCTGCGGGGCTGCTCGCAACCCATTCATCACCCACAATCTCTCTTTACTATCCAGTGCTTGTATTCAAGCCAGGAATTTCTAAAGGTTTTGAACCAAACAAATACAAGGTAGCGTGGTGTGATGAAAAGACTTAAATGGGTGGCAAACAAATTATACTGGTCATCTCAAGCAGAATAGAAATAAAAATTTTATACTATCCACCATGCTGCTCTATTTTAGGCTATTTTAAAGAGTTCTGAGGTATTTTATTGGTACTATTTTCCATATGGCCTATAAAACCAGGTCACCTTAATACTCCAAGTCCAACTGTGCATGCCCTGGAAGCAAAGGGAAATTGTAACTGCTATATTTTAAAACCTGTAGCATCCCTAAAATAGTTCTTAAACATAAAAATGGTGTTTTATGGAAATTCCAGATATGTTGGCACTTTCCAGGATTAGAAGCAAACGTGTGTATTCTGGAAACATTATTTTTTTCCAATAAAAGTGCCTTTTTGTAGCCCTTGTAATTCTGGAAATTACCTAATGCAGGGAAGGTTGTTATATGAAAAAGAAGTGTGCAACTCGTGCTTATGGTCTGCAGCCCCAACCTTACAGAGCTGTAACCACTTGGGCAAAAACTTGAGCCTCTGAAGAATCACATTCACTTAATTACTACTCTCTACATATCACCTTTTCTTCATACAATGAATTTGATGCCAAGGTCAGTCACAGACAAATAAAAAAAATCTATAAAGATTCTAAAACTTAACAATAGTGAGAGGAGCAGAAAAAAGACAAGATTAAAGGAGTGTAAAAGGTACTATCCAAGGGATCTAAGGCTTGTACAAAAATGCACGTGTCTGAGAGGCACTATGCAACAAGGCAATTAGATTATAGTATGCACAAACACACTCACATAAAGAAAAAGAAACAAGGCTCTGTATGCAGCTAGTGCTGTTATTGCCTGAATTTTGAGCATAAAAACATGTGGAGAACAGCTTTCTTCCACATTGCATGCTCAGACCATAGAAAGAAGTGCTAGAAAGAAAACTCCATATATAACACCAAGGTCCAGAGGGCCCTTTTTCGACTGAACTATAAAGACTACAAATCAGAAGTATTTGTCTTGCGTGTTTTTTCAGAGCTGGACACCTTTTGTTACAGAGGTCTTACAATACATCAGGTAAAAGGTCTTCAAGGAGTCATATTGTAAACACCAAGCCAGTCTTCATTGGAGGATGCATAATCACTTCTTGTCACGGAAGTGCTTCCATGATAAATTTCAGCTCCTTACTTGTGCAATCCTACTGATACTACATAGCTGTGAAAAACCCTACACAGCGTCTTCAGACATTTTATTCACCCCTCTTGTACTTGGAGAAGTCCCCGTGAGATTTCTCAGAAATATTTACCTTTGGTGGAGAGGAAGCCCAAGAAATTAATTCTGAGGCCGACAATGCAAGCAAAATTAAGTGACTGAAAGCAGGTTATTAAACTGAGAACACTTAGGTAACTGTAGATCCTAAAGGAACTGACACCACATATGTATGTCAAATACACACATATAAAGATCTATATAACAGGCAAAAACATGTGCCATTCCCCCTTTTAGGTAGGAATCTACTTCAGTTCCAGGAGGCTGAAGTTTCCTCTGCATCACGCCTTAGAGATGTTCACTCTGATAAAGGGATTCAGACACTGCTCAACAGAAGGGAGGTTGTCACACATAGTAACACAAACGTTAAACATACACGCACAAGTACTAAAACAACATGCCCAACTGTGCATTTAAACATAAATCATTATAAAATGAAGCTATTCTTCATTCATTGCGCACTTCCTTTCTATTCTTTGAGAAAAGAGCTTCAGCTTCACAGAGGAAGCCTGACATGAAATTGGAGTGTGGGTTGGAAGCAAGAGGACAACTTCAATATGATGGAAGAGTACTCACTTCATCTTCTTGTGAAGTCTGAAATGAGACAGGCTAATTATATGTGGGGAATGTGTCCTTTCCCCGAGGACGATGGGTATTAAGGGGTTTATCAAAAAGAACATGTCAGAAACAGAATTTCTAACATTTATAATGCAGTTGCACATGTAAAAAACATTCTTTCAATCTAAAGCAACCCCGAAAAGCCAATACCTGCCCAAAAGTAATTGTCCATTGACAAATCACTTGAAGAGCCCATAAACATGAGAGGATACCACAAAACAGCTTCCTCCTACTCAACCGGGTTTACAGGCAAGCCGAAAGAGTGTGGTCACTTCATAGAGAGAAACAAAGGGAAACATGGACCATTTCTAGAGTCCACTTTCTGAACACCTTTTGCTTGTGAAATCCTGAAGAATATTCACTTGTTTGGTAAGGGAAACAGGAGATGGGCAATGCACTGGATTGTTTTTATGAGCGCTTCAGGGACACACGTTCCCAAATTCCAACAGTCACACAATCCTTGCAACCAGTTGAAGGGGCCAGGCAGAATTGCACTCCCATCACCCCTTCAGTTTTCGGAAATAACCAAGCCCCTTGAAAATTCCTGGCTTAATATTCATCCATTTAAAGTAGGGACAAACTTCTTGCTATAAGTTTCAGAAGATCTTAATCACAACTACCAAAGCTTGGTGCCAAAAGCTGAACTCCAAGCTATACACATCTGGACACCTAAAGTGACCCATTCCTCATGAGCACAGAGTAGATCCTCCTAAAACCAGTATGAAAAACAGACATCTCGTGCTCCTGAAAACATCAGGTTAGATATCACTGTAGCAACAATAACTTAAAACTATCAGAGAAGGAATAAGGCTACTGTGCTTTCTGTGGAAAATAATCAAAAACGTACAGTGAAATTAGCACAGTTTTATGTGCAAAATGCATGTTATAATTTAAAAAACAGCATTACTGCTGCATAAGATGACTACTGCTAATAAAAGCCACATTTTTCTGAACAGCAGCATATTAGTCATCCTCTGATGCCCAACAAAGAGAAAACCAGGCAAGCTGCAAGAAGGCCAGTTGTGATGGATACTTGAAGGGATATTAACAAAACTGTTTCAGTTTTTATACTTACTTGAGTTAGTGCTTTAATTCCACCTGCTCTTCTATCATTTGTCTTGTATACAATTATCATCTCTCAGAAGGTGGGTGCATTTCCTCTACCCTTCCTCACTCTTCTGGCTAGGAGTTTATATGGGTCTGTCAACGGCCAAACAAAATTAATTGCTATAAATGGCAGCTGTACTGAGTGACAAAAAAAAGTCAGTAATTCAAGTTCCAGAGGTGTATAAGGACAAAATTTCTCTAACAATTTCAGGATTGCACAAATCACCTAAGTGGAGGTTTTTAAAGGAAAATAAGAGTCAAGTACTCAAATACTACCAAAAGTCAATGCAGGGGGGAAGCTAGCATCTTCAGTGTCTCCTGAAAATTTAAGCCTTGAGGGAACAGCAAACTGTTTTCCCTCACTGCACTATCACTACTACCAGAACTGATATATTGCCTCTCATTCAGTTCCATCACAAGTTATTTTGCAGGGCAAGAAGATCATTAGGAACAGGCATTGCTGTTAACTAACACCAGCAAGTATCTGCAGGAATGGCAGGTCTATTGTGCAATAATCGAGGTGAAACCTTTTTTAAACAACTTGGTATTTACATATCTTCATTAATAGTAAAACGCATTAATGAGCAAGAGCTGGTACAGCAGGGAACCTCTCTGAGGCTCTCAGAGGATCAATTAAGATAGACTTATTTGAAATAAAGCTGTTTAAAAGGACATATACAATGTAATCCAGGGCAAGGGAAATTCCCTGCTTAAAGAAATGGTTGTTTCTCAAATGAAGTTCTGACGAGCTTTCTACACTTGTTTTAGAAGTTGTAACTCTAATACTGAAAGAAATGGAAGGCCTGAACTGCAGTTTTTCCACTTGTTGCTTATTGCCACGTATAATGAAGGAACACAACAACTTGAGAAGGTGACCTTGTGTCATTCAACAAAATATGAAGTTTCACATAGGAAGTGGTGACAATTGTTTTGTCATCCAGCAATAGTTTTCCCAAAATCTGCCCCCTCCCAAGGTTCACATTTACCTCAGAACAGAGGCCGTCTGCTGAACACAAGCGTTACTGGGTAAATGGTAGATGCTACCGGCAATAAAATCTGGAAACTGGGGTGAATCAGGACATGACAAAAACATCATAGCTTACTCTAACTACTCATCGTGGAAAGGTTTACTTGAGGGGCATCCCCAAAGATCCTAAATAAGACATGTTCTCCTGCCAACAAGTGTTGTGCAAACAGTCTAATTAGGAGATGTTCTCTGCTGCCAGAGGCAGGCTGCTTCACAACTTGGTATTTCTGCCAAATCACTGTAAAGGAGATGTGTCCCAATCTTTGTTAAGATGCCTGCTGCTGTTTCTCTTGTTGAAATGCTAGACATTCTTCTCCACAGACCCCTCTAGGTAGTATTTGAGTTAATCTTCTAATTAATCCACTTGGCAGTGTCATTAATCAAAGGTGGATTCTGCCCTGCTTATTACAAGACCCCTTACATTTCCACTCCCCTCACTAGATTTAATTAACATTGTAGTTGGTTGAAGCTCCTTCCTCTTCTATCCTACAAAGACCGATGTTACTTTTGCTGTCAACAGCTGTAACAACTATGCTTCAACCAACTAGGACAAGGTCATTCACATCTCACAAGACGGTAGCTGAAGAAGTGAGACCTCTCAAGTTAGAGAAATCTCACACAAGTTAGTGCAGAAGCCAAGTTGGAAGAAGAATGAAGAAAAAGATGCTCTCTGGTGGTACATAGCTGTCCTGCTTGAAATTTACAATTAGTTCCCCATAATGCCTCCTTTTTACAGCATCATTATCACAGAATAATTTACAATCAGCCTCACCAGTTGCATTAACAGTCTCTTGCAAGTTTATAAAAAGAACATCGTAGCAAGAAATGTCAATTAAAACCACGTTAAAACAGATACACTGAGACCGCAGTGCTACAAGAGACAGATTCCAGTCCCAAACTACAGGAGAAACAGAGGTGGCACATACAGCTTCCACAACTTTTTCAGCACCCTACAGAGCTGAGTAAAGAGAGATCCCAAAGGACTCCAAAGAGAGCTTCTTTCTGGGTTGAAAGATGATCTCTACGATGCAAGGAGAACAGAGGAAGATCATTACAAGATGACAGTAAATTGTCTTGAGGACACACAAAAGCAGTAGGTATCTCTCTCAGCTATTGGAGACTGCAAGAATTGTACAAATTTCTTTGGTTAGGTATAGTTACTTCATCACTACGTGAAGGCTGAGATCAGAAACCTCTTTCTGAGCTCAGGAAGTATACTAACAGCTACGCACATCCTCCAGATTATTGTAAATGCCAAAAAAAAAAAATCCACCAGTACTATGCTAATTTGCAGAACATTAATTTATGTAAATACAACCAAGGCAGGATTGGAGAGTTCAGGCTAACCTCCTTTCAATGTGCCTGAATAAAAGCAGGGATCCAAAGAAAGCAACACAGGGGTAGCAAATTGTTTGTAGTAACATTTAACCTCAAGTGAATTTTATTCTCAGAGCAAGAAAGCAAAATGAGAGTGGAGAAAGGGCTTATGCTGACAGTGCTGATGGCCCATTAACTAAGCAGTTCTGCTGCCCTAATAACCAAACTCAGGTTTAAAAGCAGTACCATCTTCTCACTTTACAAGGAAGGAACAGAAGTGGCTTGATCCAGCTTATAAATTTTGAGCTTTTAGTCTAACTGACAACAAACAACTTATTAATGGAGACCTAAGATC
Organism: Scopus umbretta; assembly: GCA_013400535.1. Lineage (NCBI taxonomy): Eukaryota > Metazoa > Chordata > Aves > Pelecaniformes > Scopidae > Scopus > Scopus umbretta. The sequence goes on from VZTL01029053.1 coordinate 15,158, forward strand.
TGAAAGAATTAGTAGTATTACCGACTTATCACCCAAATATAACCTTCAGGTTCCCTAATTGCTCTTGTGTTTCTCTTCACACCACTTGTGCAAGACAATCAGGGATATTAAGCACTTGCACGCACTAGATGAAAAGAATACAAACTACATAAGCTGAAAGCCTTTTAAAGCCCTATAGGCTTATGAAAAAAAAGTGAGGTCATTATGCTCTGGTATTCTTCTCAGCTGCCCTCAGTGGGTATCAGTCATCATTACAGCACTCTGAATCATAATGGACTCCAACAGTTTAATAATGATTGCAACACCCTTCCTAATGAGGTTGGTGCTGCCCTCTGATGTGAATATTCATAAAACTGGGCTGGTAATGGGTTCTGTCTTGATTAGCAGGCTGTGGTTCTGTATCAAGTTTGAGAGACATCTTTTGATGCAAAAGAAAAAAATCAAATTAAATCCTTGTTTCAAGCAGAGTAAATGAATTTGACTTTAGGTGATCAAGAGGGGAAAAACTTCTAATTAGAGACGCAAGCAATCATCTTGTTCAGTGTTCTTTCAAAGAAGGGCTATAGGGACACAGAATCCTAATAAACCTTCCCTCAATCACCTTTTAGATAAATGTTAAGGATTAAAATTAAATGTAATTAAAGTTTGTTAATCTGATGTGGTTTCCACTGATAGTCCTTCATTTTTTTCTTTGCCCTGTTATCCTTTGCTTATTCCCAAGTCCCTCTCCTCTCTTCCTACCAGTGTCATCTCATCCAGCAGGGAAGTCAGAAAGGCAAGCTGCTGCTTGGGATATCAGACCCCAGCTGTAATTAAATCAATGGATTGGCACTTGCTCACGCCACACTGCCCCCACACTGCATACGGCAGTCACTGCTGCATCTGCTTTTGAACAGGGGTGTTTTCACGGCTTCCCTCACTGCAGAATTGGAAGTACCTCCCAAGTAACTAAAATACCAACACTCCTGTTTCCTTTTTTTGAAGGGAGAGGTGGGCACCTAGTCGTCTCTTCGCAATTGTTGACAATTTCACCTCATCACTAGAAAAGTAAACGGAATCCACCTCTAAATATTAGGATTTAAGCTTCTGTCCATTAAGCGAATAGAAAGACTTCCATTTCTTCCCAGGTCCAGAATGAGGCCATTACACCCTCCAGGATGTCCTTGAAGCCAGCCGACCCACAGAGCTGGAATTCATGGGATTACCCTTGTAAGTAAGAAGTTTCCTGCCTAATAAAACAAAAATTGCAGCTATCCTGCTGTTAATCTAGCCAGGCAGAAAGAGACTGATTTGAGCTAAGCTTCCACTCACTTTCGGAAAGAAAAGAAACCAAACATTTATCCTTCTCTGTTCACACAAGATGCTCGCTACACAACAGGAAAAAGAGGAAAAAACCAGCCTATTTGTTCACTAATAAGAACTGGACTAGATTATTAAAGCCCTGGACTGGGCTTTAATAATAATGGTGATGATGAAGCTTTTGCACTCCAATGGCAGAGTCCTAGCAGAAAGGAGCCTGCAATAAGGAAGGGATTTCTAGCCAAATGATGGGGTGAGAGAAGAAACAAAAGGAAGAACTGGAAGTGATTCTAGGGGTAAGTAGGTCTCTCAGTCACAGTATAGAGCCTGATATAGATGCATAGTACTTTTAAACCTCTAATAAGGCCTTAATTTGAGCTATCTATCCCACTGCAAATACTGCTTCATGTATTGCTGATCTCTATGACGGGGACAAGACTGCCAAAATCGCAGAACAAACAACATCTAAGAGACAGGTTTTTTCCCTGCCCTCCTCCATTTATAATCAGCCAGAATTAACTTGGGCAAAACATGCCTTCCCTCCCTTTCCCGGATGCTCAAAAAGCATGACGAAATCATGAATTCATTACCGAATTCAGCGCTCTCTGCTCTCCCACCCTGACTCTGCTTCATTAGTGCAGACCGTTCCCTTCCCCTTACTCTCCCATGCTTTGGAGGGACAGAAAATGCTGTTTATGGGAGCACTGTTTGCTCCTCCTGGCTAGTGACATTTTAAAACCCCCAGCACGTAGGTGCTCAATTGCAAGAGCGCTCCGTATCTCGGCGAGCAGCTGCTGTGTCACTGCCAGGCCTCTCCTGCAGCAGACCTGTTACTGGCCTCCGCAGCTCCGTGCCAAGCCCACAGACCACCGGGGGCCAGCAAGCAGATGGCTTATCTCAAAGTCTAATTATCAGCGCTGACTGAAAAGCCTGCAACCGGGACCAGCGTGGGGCAGGACTTCGCTGGGTTACTGGTTAGGGGAAATGGTGGCAAAATAGGCTGGGATAAGGATGGATGACTGAGACTTTCCTGCCAGGCTCCTAGTGTACCACAAGGTGTTAGGGACAGTCGGGCTGAGTTCTGGTCTGGGTTCTGCTGACATCTGGCTTGTTGCGAACATCACCCTGGGAAACATGAAATATCTTTTACAAAAACTGAAACAAAATCAAAATCCTCCCAGCATTCTCTTCAGGTTTCACAGGAAACGGTGCAGTGAGAATTAACAGTACTTCCCTCTCTTTTGTCTGCAGTAAACACTGCATGCTGCACTGAGCTGCACAGACCACACTCGATCTGAGCTGACAGCTCAGAACAGTTTCCAGCCATACCTTTTTTTTTTTCCCCTGAGCTTGCAATGGAAAGAACAATCCCAAATGAGTGAGCTAGGAACTCAATTTTAACCACACCTGTTTTGTTCACTTTCAGAAAAGAAGAGCAATACAGATATCCGTATTAAAATGAAAAATCAGCTGAGCAGTTCTGTTTGTTTGGTTTTTTTAAACAGGCACATTTAGAGCTAAATCTGAGCTCAGATGAAGAAGGTAGTAAGACTGACCCAAGGCGAATACAGCCCAGCATGTGAACGCCCCTCTGTCCTTGCTAAACAACCACCTCAATATCCTTGGGCTGGCTTGGGCCATCCGTGCTGCTCTCCACTGATCCTTGTTTGCAACACTATCTGCTCTCCAGTAGCAGTACGTACTCAGTGTTGTCCTAGCTGTCACTGACCTCATATCTCCTCTTCTGTCTGTAAAAACTCGAGGTTTCATCACCTAGCAGAGTACCCAGTATGGATGAGGCCAAGACTCGACCAACTCATTTCAGTTTTGAAAAAACAAACTCTCCATTCCCTTTCCAGACAGATGATGAGATTAATACCATCTTACCAAACATCCTGTCCCCCAAATTGTGGTGAAAAGCACCAGTTTTCTTTCAGTTGTGTCAGTTACCCTTCTGTATCTGAAAATACTAATAGCTGCATTATTCATATTTTGTTACTATGACAATAAAAAATTCTCCAATGACAGAACAAAAGTCTCATTGTGGCAACTTCTACAAAAGGATAAAAAGTCACAAAAGCAAGGAGAACTACATTATCAGGAGTGGCCTTAGTGAGAGAGACAGAAACTACTGTGAGTAGTGAGGAAAGGAGTACGTGTCTGAAACTCAAGTGAAATATTTTCCAACTCTGCAAATTAACTGTGGTGCTAATCGAGAAGATAAAAAGGGCCATGAGTTGTAACATGACAACCACACGGCTAAGGGTATCCCAAGACTTCTTTAAAGAGGAGAGCATTCATATGAACATCATGAATTAACATTTGTATGTGTTGCCTTCTGCAGCCTTGAAGCAACCAACATTTGTTCAGTAACTCAGTACGCCACCAACTCTGCGTACCTCCCACTAACCTGCCTTTTTGCACACGTGTGCAAAACAGTCTGTGACAGGTGCGTAGCTACTCTATTCCACTCAGCCAGACAACAGGGAGTAGAGGAGAACTACAGCAGGATATCACCTACCCTGTCCTAACCAAGGTTAAGGACGCAGCAGGGGAAGGCAGAAGCTGAGTATCTGCTTAGCTACAATTCTGTAAAATGCTTTACACTGAATAAAAAGAGACCATAAAATGTTTGTATGACTTGACAAATAAGCTGCTTATTCCATTGTACAGCTTATTCTAAGCATGTCCCATAGTAACTTGAAGCAATGTGGGGATGACATAAATCAGCAGGCTGGCGGTGCTCTCCAACAGGCTACCTACCAGCCAGGGGCAGTGGAAATGCTCGATAGAGAGAGGTCTGCAGGATGTAGTGCAGATCTGCTTAGGCCATCTGAGGGTACATCTTTAACCTAGCTACTTTGAGTGTAGGACATCCAGAGCAGCCGGCGTTCAAAGTGGGCTTGTATATGTTGTTACTTGCTGCATATACAATACACTGCTGCTGCTTTTATAATCACGATACAAGTGTGCCAGTACATGTCCTTGGAGGTGTTCCCATGCTTGGGTATATTCGGTACTTCATTTGTTTCTCCTGAGTAGTACAAAGAGAGCAAACGTGGGGTGAGGATCTGAACTTCTGTAGTCAACATAAGGCATTAAGTAACACTACATAACATTTGGAGCTCTAGATTTCAATATTACATTAAAGGTGTCAGTAAAGAAAAGGTAGATGAATTTAAACACTGTCAGTAAAGTACTCCTAATTACCACATTGCCAGTGTCTCTAAGCACCTGCATGATTTCGGAGTTCACAGTATCCTTTTAACAATTCCATCATCTCACACAATTGCACTGAACACATAAACTATGAAAGTATTCTCTATTAAAAAAAGAAACTTATACTGGAATGCACAGGCAGAGTGAGATACAATACACTGGCTGAAACAGACAACAGGTATGATTCAGCATGACTACTTCCCACAGCAATCATTGTCAGATGTTCTACACACAGATTCTGAAAAGCACATACGGGAATTAACTAGCCTGAAGGAAACATCAATTATGTCCTAAAGCAAGAACCTTGGATTTTATTTTTTTTAAGTGAGAATGACTGAAAACTGGATCAGACCAAAACCCTGCCTTGCCCAGTATCTGTCTCTCTTGGTAACAACACCTGGGCACAAACAAAGGGGAGAAAAAGGCAAGTTTATAATGAATGATACTTCTTCCTCTCTATACTCTCCTGGTTTCTAGCTATTTACATCTAAGTTATTTGAACTCAGCTACACTGGTAACCTTGTTTTTAAAAGGTCCTGATGGATTTTTTTCTTCCTCAAATTCTTCTCCTGACTTTTTAAGCCCATGTAGATGACTGTATCAAAATAACCCATGGCAATAAGATCCCAGTTTACAGATGCTGTCAAAAGAAATACTGTCTATCATTTGTTTTGAGCCTACCAGCTAATAACTTCATTAATGATCTCCAGTTCTTGTACGAGGAGAAATAGTGAACAACTATTCCCTGTTTTGATACTCATGGTTTAAGAAGCCTGTATCCCAGATTTCCTCCATGTGGTTTCTTTTCAACAGTGCAGAGACTCAGTCTACAGTCATTCCTCAATATGGAAATCACTGAACTTGAATTATATTTGCTATCTTTCTCTGCATCTTTTTTAGTCCTTCTATTTTTTTCTCTCTGAGGTGGAGGGAGCAATGATAGGAGGGACAAAGGAACCCAAACCACACAAAAAATTAGAGATGTGGATGCTCCATGAATTTATTCAGTGCTATAATAATGTTTTCAGTTTTATTCTCTGTTCCTCTCCTAACAGTCACTAACATTCCTCACACAAAGTTTCATTTTTGAAGCCTACTTAGTAGCAATTTTGAATGCTATTTATGCAATTTATATTCATAAAAATTAGAAAGCCTTGTCTCAAATCGTATTACAATGCCCTGAATCTTAGCAAACTTCTTTCTGCCTAGTTCTTCCTAAGGTCAATTTTGATGGCCGTGAAGTTCAGCCAGGATTTTCCTCACTTCACTAGTAAGTCTAGCTGTTTATCATTTTTCTACCTCAAAAAATCTTGTCCTAAAGTTCCTTGGGGGAGGATGGGAGAGCCTGGATCAATCTCCCTGCCTATATTCTCTGCAACACCTGACAGACATGCTAGGTGTGGCACCCTGGGTGTCAAATGATGGTAATTAGTCACTTGACAGAAGTAAGCACTTCCACAAATTACACAGGCTACTGGTGTCCCGTGGAGACACATCCAAAAAGGAAGGGACAGCTCTGCTCCAAAGCTGTCTACATTGATCAGGCTGTGTCCTAAGCCCTGCTTATGAACGAGCTAGTGTTGCACTGCCAGGATACCTTAGGCTCCCTCTCCTAAAACCATGGCACTTTCTGCAGCATGTCTTCATAAGGAGTCCTTAGTCCTTAGCAGCAGAGCTACTAGAGAGCTCAGCTCATATACTCAGTAACCACTATTCTCACCACTGTCAGCAACAGACACTGGTTTACGGCTCTTCAGTTCACCTGACGCTTCTTCATAGTGGTCTCGGCTATCTATCCACCTCCACAGAGCTCCAATGGAAGCAATACTGTGAAGTGTTTATTCTCATCTAATTTTTCCACCTCAATACTTTCAGGTTGAGACTGTGTGCTAACATAACACCTGCCATTAAGCATTCCTTGCTATTTCACCTAAGTACTTCACCTGCTTTTACTTCGGGAAAGAATAAGCATTTCTCATGTTGCTCTGACTCGCAACACAACAGTAAAGAATCATGCTCTGAACTCTCACCTTATTGATCCTTCAATTTCTACCTGTGAAGAACTCAAATATTTGGAGTTCTAGCCCATATAAGTCTCTTACTTTTTTCCTAGTCTCTTTCATAGGTCTCTAGGCTTGCAGAGATAGACCTGAAATCTTGTGAATGCAGACTTTTGTCACCAGATTAGCATTAACACTGCTGCAACAAAGCCAGTTTATTAAAGTAAGGTACACAAGACTTCATTGTGGACGCATCTATGTGTAATTCCAGAATCTCTTGATATAAAAGTACAGCTAAAAATCTTGACAGATAAACTTGGAGGAAAGACAAAACATTCATCCCGCCTTCCCTCATGATACTGTTCTGTGCAGACTTAAAGCAGCACCTCCTGTACCCAAATACTCTAAGAGTATCAACACTGTACAACATGCTACATCCCAACATGCACCTGTGATTAAAGTTGTCCAATAAAAATATTTCATGGTATATTCTTGATTGTCTCACACTTGGCCTGCTGTCTAACATAGCAGAAATTAATATTGCAGTATATAGTTTCAAGGCAGTAAAGCAGAATATCCACATTCTACTTGCTTACATGAATATAAATTAATATAATCAAGAAATTAATAAAAATTAAAACATATTTTTGCAGTAGCATCAAGCATGGGTGTCTACTGCCTGTCCCTTCTCACAAAGAGAAATTAAGATTAAAAAAATCCATTAGTAAAGTGAGAATATTATGTCTACATTTTTACTGTTAATTGAGGTATTTCTCTAGCTTAGTCCTCTCATTTTTGGCTTCTCCTGCTGGTATCCAGTAATTTCAGAAGAATCAGCAACTTTAATCACTGGATGGGCCATTAGCCAATATAAAACTGTTACTCTCTTTTTCCAGTGACAGAAAATGGTCTTACTCTAGGAGAGACTGACCTGCAGAGAAAACAGTGTGAAATACTCAACCAAGAAGATACACCTTACACATTAGATATAGATAATTACAGGGCAAAATACCTTCATATTTAAAATTTATTTAGAGAAAGCTGCATTGACTTAGTTTGAATGTGCCTGTTGCTTTGAATATTGGCTAAACCATACAATTCCCCAAGCATGCTACCCATTACTAACAATTTCTAAGTATTTCAAGCAGATATGGAATACAATAATGTATTTAGACTGTTCTTTCTACATCCGTATCCTTCTTTGTATCCATAATACAATGGAAAACATATCTGTGCTACCTAAAATTTTTGCCTGCCATAGCAAGCTGGATGCCTTGTTCAGTAACAATTAGTGTGCACTCCTCCCAACAACGATAAAGCAGTCTCTTGTTTTGTCACTATTCATTGCAGCCCAGAGATGTTCCATAGCTTTAGGAGGGTATCCCAGTTTTTAGACATGTGGGAATAGAACCTGGCTTTCATGAAAGCCAGTATGTTTGGGGACATTTTTAAGTCATGGGGTAAATTGGAATCTGGTCATTACTGGCAGGTACAGGAGCAGCTGGGACAAGGGTACAAGCATCAGTTCCTTCACTGAAGTCTCAGAAACAAGAAAATTGCCTGAATACTCACCTAATATGTCAACAATAGCCAGTGTTTGCAAGGTGATAAGCACACTTTTTTGGAGAGTAAGCAAAGGCTACAGTGCTGCCCTGTCTGCTGTGCCAGTGCCCTGGAATTCGTGTACTGGAACTCTGGACAGGTGAGGTCCTGGGGAAAAAGACCTGGGGTGGGTCTGAGTCCAGAGTCTCTCAGGCAGGGCTAAGACTTTCAAAATCAAATGCCTTTTAATTAAGGAGTTACTCTGTGCAACTGAATTTGGAAGAAAATGTACGTGTCAAAATTAAATGGAATCATGCCTAACTTAAGAATTAAATTCTTGCACTGCAGAGACAACGCGTACAACGCCTGTATATATAATGCACGTTCGCTACGGGAAACCAATCACAATTGTTGCCAAGTTAATTAATTGCTTGGTCTTAACAGATGTTTCATATCTGAGCTGCAGTTTTCAAAATTCCTGTTCTTGTGCTGTTGAGCCGTTTGGACAAAGCGAGCGAGACTATAGGAGCAAAGTGTTATACTCAGCAATGGTTTCACTGATCATCACATTACTGTATCTGTTCTTTGGCTTTCATATACTGATCTTTTGGGGTATTGAACTTCTGGGAGTTCTTGAGACAAAGACTTAATCCTAACAAAAACACACGGAAAAGCCTCGTGTTCTACGACCCATGACCACTTCTATGCAACGATAATACTCTGGGGGACTTCAGGCTGTAGGGTAGATACAGCAACTAAGAAATGAATCAAAAATTTAGTTAACTAAACTATTTTTTTTCCTAACTGTTTTCTCCAAGATGTTTCCCTAGGCAAGTGTCTTCATTTCTTTTTAGCATGGACTGAAAAATGTCAGTAGAGAAAACTATAAACATGCCTTTGTTATACTGTCTCAAGTTTTGAGTAAAGCTATGGATCCTGTTCTTTACTGCAGATTTTCAAAGTTGTTGTGAGGATTTTGTTGTTTTTTTAAATGATGCTACCCAACTGTGAAGGGAATAAAAGAGAAAAATCGAATCACAGCTATGGGTAGGCAGTGTGCATAAGCCAAGCTGGTCCTCCATATGGTGAGCAAGAAAATCCAGTGGGGTCCTCTTCCTCACCTCACCTGGTTTTTTAAACCCCAGAGACAACAGACTTCACTCAGTCAAGGATATGGGGTGGGTGGGAGGGAACCCTGAAGTGCAAAGCAGGTGAGTGTTTGGGTTTGCTAGGACAGGATGTTGGGAGAGGGTAGATTAGGAGGGCTACCCCAGTGCAGGATGATTCACAAGCTCATGTGCCAGTTCCCCAGGGATAAACACACTTCTCTCTGATGAAATCAGAGTGTGCAGCAAATTTACACGACTGATGAACAGGTAACAACAATATTCTACTCATCTGTCTTCTAAATAGGTGACTACAGTCTGTAAACCAAGATAACTTATCTATTCTTTATATGTATCCCTTTGTCCTGGTTTCAGCTTAATTCAGAGTTCATTTTCTTCCTAGTAGCTGCTATAGTGCTGTGTTTTGGACTTAGTATGACAACAATGCTGATAACGCGCTGATGTTTTAGTTGTTGCTCAGCAGTGTTTACACTAGTCAAGGACTTTTCAGCTTCCCATGCTCTGCCAGGGGCACAAGAAGCTGGGAGGGAGCACAGCCAAGGACAGCTGACCCAAACTGGCCACAGGGCTGTTCCATACCATATGGCGTCAGGCTCAGTATAGAAACTGGGGGGAGTTGGCTGAGGGGCAGCGATCGCTGCTCGGGGACGGGCTGGGCATCGGTCAGTGGGCGGTGAGCAATTGCATTGTGCATCACTTGTTTTGTATATTCTTTTATCATTACTATTGTTATTATTTTATTTTTCTCTACTATCCCGTTAAACTGCCTTTATCTCAACCCACGGCTTTTAGGGTGGGTTTTTTTTTTCAGTTCTCTTCCCCATCCCACTGGGGCAGAGGGAGGGTGAGCGAGTGGCTGTGTGGTGCTTGGTTGCTGATTGGGGTTAAACCACAACACCCTTACATTAAAAATATCATGACGCTTTCAATTTTTTAAGTGTGTAATGTGAAGTATGACTATTAAAAACATATTTCCGTCAATGAGGTCCTCAAAAATTATTCTAATAATCATTGCTGCTGAACTTCAGTATTGTGATTCATTACCTTAATTCCAAAGACATTCTCTGTTCCCTGACTAGGACTCCTAACCATCCCACTGAAAACACACAAAAGACTTTCTGTAACTGCTTCCTCCAACTACACTTCAGGATATGATGCAGATACCTCCAATACCTCACCAGTCTTAAATAAATGACAAAATCCAGGACAAACTCACCAAAATACAAATGCTTACTTTACCAACTGCTCAAGTGCTTTGATTTCCCTGGTTGTGAAGGGCTACATTTTAACACCATCTTAAAGGAAAGTAAAACCTGGAGGAAAACTCAGAAAAGATTCGTAATACAAGCAATGGCAGCCCAGGAGGAGTGCCTGGCATTAAAGTTTACCCAAAGATAGCTTGCTGTCTAGGCTTTTGCCACTACTCTCTGACTGCAATAAACTCAAGTGAACAGCAGATAACAATGACAACAAAAATAATTTTAAATTTTTAAAATTAATTCCAAACACCTTATAAAAACAGTTGCCCCATAAAGCATGATACAAAAAACTAGGTATCTTTGGATATTTCAGCAGGTCTACTGCAACAATCTCCAACTTGAGCAAGGAGAGGCAACAGCGATCATCTAACCTTTGTGCTTCACAAGGCCACTGGCTCTGCTTAAGGAAAACTCCCAGTGGAGAACTACTGAAGTCCCGTGGTACACATCCAGCTTACAAGACTGACCACCATAAACAGAAGCCAAATTCTTCCTTTCGTAAGATACAGTTGAAGAAAAGCAAGAACACTGTAACTCATAAAAGCAAACTTCAGTGGCAAGTAAGCACAGTATACTGGGGAAGAAAGGGAAGAAAGGATATGAGGTTCTCTGCAGCGGGAAAAGGAGCCTGCATAGGAGGTAGTGCAATTCCACTGGGAAAATGAAATGGAAAGGGCACGTTAAGGGAAGAAAGATGAGAAGCACACGTGAAGGGAAAGTTGTAAAGCGGAACAAAGGCTGCATTTAGGTGAGAACAGAACTGTGTGTGTGATTTCTTTTTACACATCGGGACACCAGATACTAGGTAGATCACTAGTATTTTTCTAAAAGAGTGTCTTAGGTTTCTAACATCATTCATTACTTTTTCATTAATGTGGCCTTTCCTTTATTGCTTTGGTTCACTGCAGCCAAGTTGTTCTGTGCCTATGAAGACTATGCCTCTGACCTGAATACTGGAAGGGTAAGAGGTTTGTTCATCGAGCATTCCACAGTTATTACAGAGAATTCACTGTCCAGTGCCTGCCTACTCCCCATTACGTCTATTTTTAGCAGCTATCAAATCCTTTAGAATACAGCAACTCTCTGGATGTGCAGATGTTTTCTATACAGAAAGAACATGGCAGACTTCAGTGCATACATACTTAGCATAGATACTTCAACACAGGTACTTAGCTACATGACCAACATTAATGATGTCTTAGCAGAATCCTATAACCCGATATGTTTCTGTATTTGTGTTATACAATATACTACAGTTAACTAATACATTTATCAGAATTGTACAAGAGTAAATGACACTACAAACCACTTCGTCAAAACAACACCTTTTTTTGTCACAAGCAGGCCAATAAGTCCTTAATCTAGGCTATTTTTTAAAAAGTAAACAATTATATGACCTGAACATTAAATTAAACTCAAATGTTTGAGCCCGTATAAAGCAACATTTCTTCAAAAAGAAAATCAGTCATCAATATTGTATGTTATGTGATGCTAGTGGATCACATTACTGTATACCCATACTTTCATCATTTATTTTTCTAAAGAAGTATTGGTTCTGAAAGTCATAATATGGTCTACAAATAAACTTTCTCTAGGCTACGGTACTAGATAATCTTCCTTGACTGCCATTTTGGAATATCTCTATCTGAGCTATGCAACCATCCAATAGCTTTTGCAGGTTCATTTTCATTTTTAAATAAGTTTTGCACACAAAAAATGTCCAAAGAGGTTATTTAAAGAAAGTGTTAGGTTTTTATTTCTTTTTACATGTTAGCACATTTAGATGCTGAATGGTATGCATTATAAGATGACTGAAAACCCGTTCTAATACACTGCAGAAAGTGCATAAGGGTTTGACATTTCTTCTTCATCTCTTACGTAAGTTCCACCACAGGAACAAAAAGGAATATTAAAAAACCCACAAAACTAATGAGTAGCTAATGCTGGGAGGTAACACAGAACAACAAAGAAATTAAAAATCTTGTACCTACCATATCTAGATGCTTTTCATATATATATATATGTGGAATATACACATGCATATATGTTTTACAGATGCTACATCACAAAACGTGAATGGAGGAGTTACAAGTAAATTCTTAAATTCAAAAATCTCTTCTTTCAGGGGAAAAAGCAAGCCATTAGATGAATACACTTAGAGTTGTTTTCACTTCTAAAATCAGGTAAGGTTTTTGCTTCAAGGAACTAATGCACAGGAACTTCCTTGAAGTAAAACAGTGAATGCAGGCACAAGATAAACTGGGCAAGCTCAACCTCAAAACAAATTAAAGTGCTGACCTGACCTAAACTCCTTTGTGGCAAGATGGAAGATCTTTTTCTTCCTGGTTATGTCAAGGTAACTCAGTTTCATTAAAATAAATTGGACTTTTTTTGTTTATATTTAAATCAGACATCGACACCAATACCATATTGTCTTGTGATACTGTCTACACATAATCTCTCTGCCCCAGAGCAAATTAGTGTCTTCTTACACATAATCTCTCATGAAGATCTGCAAGTTTCCCCACCTGCTTGCTACCTCTAGCTCCTCAAGAATTCCCTTTTCCTTTCTTTCTCTTTTAACTAAGAAGAAACCTAAGAAACTCAGATACAGTCACTCGAACTTTCCTCCTTCCTTTTCCAGTCTTATTTTCTCTTCTGACAACTCACTCTGATTCCTCTGCTATCCCTTCTTCCAATCCATTCAGGTAACAATAGCTACAAGCAACCCATTCCTCTTGCTTCTAGTCTTCACTACACAACCTCAGGCTCCATCTCCTTCATTGCTGCCTACAAAGACGTTTCACCATTCCCTTGCTTGCCCTCTTACTTTCAACCCTCAGCTGCTTGTCAGCTTACACTTTTAGCAACTCCACCTTTGCCTGACGGCATTTACGGGATATCCATTTCACTGAAAATATATGAAAACTTTGCTACAGCTAGCTCCTAGAGCCTAATGCTGTATCTCCAGCTATTGGTTACATCAGTCAAAATGCACCTAAAAGATAACTGAATAGGTCTATAGTTTTCTTTAATTATGGCATAATTTACAGGAACATATACAGGTGAAACAGAAAAGCAATGCAATGCCAGATTGTTATGGTCCAGAGAAGGCCTCGAGAAGCTTGGGAGGTGATAGGAGGCTAGAGTCCTAGGGACAACGAAGGATGTGCTTACGGGTAGCCACACCACATTCATCAACACCATATTTTATTCAGGAGATCTTTCTGGAGAAAAAAAAAAATAAATCTAGTTTTGTGGATATTCTCTGGGCCATATGTGCCTGGTTGGGCATATACCGTCTGGGCAGATTAAAGGCATCTGAAAGCAACTGGGTAAACGTGAATTGAAATAAAATCATAAGATGAGATATTAACAGTAGTTTTTTATTTGCCTTAGACACATAAATATTAAGAATGTTTGACCTAGTTATGGATGGACATGTTATGCCCTTGTAGGAAAAATCATCTAATTAATTTTAATTTTACTCTGACAATGTATTTGTGGTTTCTTCCAGTCCCACGCTGCAGTGGTAATGTTCTATAAATTGCACAGAGAAGATATTGACTCGCTATTCAGTGAGAATGACTCTTGAGAAGAGATACATTAGAAAACACACTCATTTTATAGGAGGCAGCCGTGTGGAGCTTGCTTCTCTATGAAGAGTATTATTTAAAACTGAAGTTCTTGAAAGTATGGCTATTCCTACAAGGCAAAGGAAATGCGGGATAGATTGTAGCTGAGCTCTTAATGATTGCTTCTCTTTCATTAGCTGTGGGTAGGAAGAGTAAGTAAAGGACTGCAAACATGTATTCATGATTCTCATTAGCAAAAATGGCACTGTGCAAATCAATTTCCATGGATCCTGCTAGGATGGGCTTTCTAATTAGTCCATCATTAGACAGCTAACTTCTCACCACTTCTCAGACATCAAATAGTCCATCACCCCAACACATCACCCGCACTAACAAGGAGAATTTTAATGAAAGCAAGTCAAATTGGCTGCTACCACAGGAAGCACACAATAGGCTTTGTTATTAATCTTTCCCTACCCTCATTTCTATTCAGTATTTTAGTTTCTGTTCTTATAAACCTTTTGGTTTGCACCAATAATTTTTTTTTAACCTCCTGTTACTAAAGAATAGAGCAGCTGCAACATGGGGGGAGGGAGGAAGAAGCTCAGATAAAACCCAAATAAGGTACAAGCTGAGATTGCTACTGGGTATTTCAGAGCTTTCCATCTTATGATGCTGAAGAGAAATGTCAGCTTGCTGCTTGTGGTTTTAAATGGAAGCAGTCCGTGAAAAGCATTTGGCTGATTGGCTCAGCAGTGTGGTTTAGATGAGCTTCCAGCATGGTCATCCTGCTTTACACAGGGCAGATGCTCCATTCCAAATGGTGGGGTTTGGGCTTGAAAAACCTACCAGCAGGCACAAAAAGGGGAAACTCCCTTAAGATTAAAAGTGACTTGACAAACACATACACAAAGGAATAAAAGAATGCTTGACAAAGATTAAAAATCTCTCCCCAAACTGAGTAGTCATTTCAGTATTTGAGTAGCAACATCAGTATTTATATTTTTTTTAATTGAGGGAAAAATATTGAAAAGAATAAATTCTACATGGACATGTCCCTAATTTAAAATAGCTGTTCCTGCCTGAAGGAAAATCTGCTGCCCTACTGTTCAGGCACAAGTCTGCTCATACCAATTTTCTGTTTCTCTGTATTTTGCCTCCCTTTCTTCTTTATTACCAGGGACATTTACATGAAACAGCATTTTTGCTTTTAAGAGTTCATCTGTTCCTGCTGCTTATCCCCCCACCTGAAGTCATAATCCTCCATTTGTGACGACATAATAATTTCCACTGCAACCAATTGTGATGCCACAAACAGAGGATTATGACTTTAGGTGGGAAATAAACAGCGGGAACAGATGAACACTTAAGAAACAAAGATCCTGTTTTCATGCAAATGTCTTTTGTCATCAAGAACAAGGTTAGAGAAATGCAGAAAATATACGATAAGAGCAAGCAAGCAGAATGGGTACTAAAGAGAAACTCTCAGCATTTTCCAGGAGGCATTCAGCTGCTCTTTCAAATTAACTTCCTACATAACTAGGAATTTTAAATGTTTCTGAAACGTAGGTAACTTTGTATTTGATTGAATTGCCAGCATAATGTGATCTGAATTATTGACGTCTTCCCACCAGCAGGGCTAGTGCACTTCGCCATGGGGGTTCATGAGCGGATTTTAAAAAAAAAAGAAAAAAAAAATAATCGTCAGAAATAGGACCAAGAAAGGTTTCTGATGTCAAAGCTCAGCTGGGCTATTTTATTTCCTCTTCTTCAAAAGCAAAAAATTCTCCAATTTCAGAAGTATCACTAACTCAATTAATATTCAGGTGATCCGAACAGTGGGAGCAACAGCAGCAATTTGGTTTTTAATTTAGTTTGGATCAATTTCATGGCTGTTGCAGTTATAATTAGAGGGCTGCAATGAATGGTGAAGCTCCCTCTAAATTTAGTCCGGACACAGCCTGTAAGATGCAGTCCAAAAGGACACACCTAACAAAGCAGGGCAAATATTTTTGCTGTGGTTAATGAATGGATAGAAAAAAAAATAATCAGTGAAGGAGAAAAATGTGTGAAATGATCTTTCCTTTTGGAATAAACCCAACTCCTAAGCAAAACAATTTAAAATAAAAAATTATCAAAATTTTCACTACGGAATTTTTGCTTTAAAACAGCACATTCTAAAAATAAATATTCAAAATACTGGCTCAAAAACATCTTTTGTGTCAAATGAAATGGTTTAGGCTAATTCTATTTCAGCTCAGTCACTGAATTTAACATGTGGACAGTCCTAGTGTTTATATTAAGGAGTTCAGTGAACTTAATGAGGCTCACTTCATAGAGTTTTAGGGATACTTTATTTGGTCCAAACCAACTCTGGCCATGTGGTGCAAAATTGATGGGCTCATAACACACCACAGTCATGATCAGAACCACTCTCCTGCCCCGAGAGTAGGAATACGGTTCTTCTCTCCCCAGTAAAATTCCAGAAANACAGAGAAATATCACGATAAAGGGTGGTGGTGTGGGGGGGGGGGGTGTACACATTTATTTATTTAATTACAGCAAGGCTTACTATGAATCAATATCCCAGCTGGGAATTTTGACCACACAAACCATTCTCGGTTCTCATGTGCAAACTGGTATGCCCGTCTGAAGCTTGGAACACGGCCACGACACACACACCAAGAGTGCAAGCAGAACAGGACAGGGGTCTCAGCACACTGGTAGCTCATGTTTAAAGGGTCATCTCATGTCCTGAAACACATTTAACAGACCAAAGCAGCTAATACTAATACGATTTCTCATTTGTTCTTTAATTTTTACTTTCCAAAGATGCAGAGACATTGGCTCAGACCCATCTGGCCTAGTTTTACGCGGTTGACCAAAGCCCGGAATGAAAAGCCCAATTTTCCTCATCTTCCTACACAAACACGACCTCCAGAAGAGGATTCACCCCAAGTTCTGAATCACCCTCATGAAGTGCCTCACTGACTGCAGAAGGAACATGTACCTTTATGTGAGAGCAAAGTCTACATGTACACGCCACTCAGCATTCCAGTTCCCTTTCTCTTCCCCCAGGCAACCTAATTCCATGCCACAAAACTTCTTGCCCATTCAGCTGTACGATAGGTGATCTGTGATCTTCCAGTGCTAGCAGCAAACTTTTCAGCCTGCCACTCACAGTGCTATGTTCAGACAACCATTCAATGTAGTCTCTGTTGAGAAGAAGGAAGAAAAAAATAATTGTCCTGCTATTACATTGTCAGATTTCCTAACCACTTTAAGGTCTAATTTCTGAGACTATTTTAAATTCATTTTAGACAAACTAAACCTTTATTTTCTATTCCTTATTTCATAAGTTAGGCTGTTTTTTGTTTTTAAAGTAGTATTTTACTGACCTAATTGAAATTTGGAAAGAAAAGGATCCCAGAAAAAAAGGGAAAAAGAAAAACCAAATGTGTAATTTTTAAACCATGCCTTCTTGAAAATATGTTTTTCTGTACAGCTGCTCCTTTAAACCAGCAACAGTGCTGGATGAAGCATAGAAATCAACTCTCCAAAAACTGGTCTTTAATAATTGAGTTACACAAACTGAACATAATTAAGTTATACCAGCTGGGCATGTGCTATGTGTATTTGAATGATGAGGTCGGTAGTAAAAAGCAACACAGAATAGATGTTAAGGTAATTTCTATACAATTTTCCACTTATATTAAATATGCCAAGATATTCAGATTGTAAAATGGTCTTAAGTAAGTGCAAGATGCTAGTTTGTATTTAAAATTCATTTAACGGAGCAAATTAAAAAGTGAAATATGAAAAATTAAAACACCTTTCACCTATTGTCAGTCTGATAAAATGGAAAGGAAGAGGGACAATGAAACAATTTCACTCTCAAATCTGCTTGCAGTTTTTGATGTAACCCCAAGTTGTAATTCTCAAATCATCACAGAGGAAAATTCCCCATTCTTGATAGTGTCTAAAAGTTGGAATTCTATATAAGAGTATTTTTTCTACTAGACTTTGTAAGGAATTGTAGAGAGAAATTTGGAACGAGCAGGATAATTTATACTAGTTTACATACTTGAAAAGACTATATACTGTTTACAAAATGTCTCATCCTTAAAAGCAGTTGAGACAGATCAGCAGTCCAATATAAATTGCAGAAAGAAGAAAAAAACAAACAAACCTGCAAGGGCTACAAGGGATCTTAAAATGTTATCTAGTTCACCCATTGTCCACAGAAGAATCAAGGGCTATGGTTTTCCTGGAAAAAAACCCAACAACAAGTGAGAAAGATATCTAATGATCAAGACTCCACAGTATCCCAACCTACTCCACTACTTAACAAGAGTTCTTTGTGTTAGAAGTATTTTCCCAACTTGAATCTACCTTACTAGAGCAGTTAAGAGCTCTTTACCACTTCTTCTAGCCACTATGTGTATAGAGTTATCCAAAGCTGACCACCCTCATTGCTCTCCTCTGCGCTCTCTTCCACTGCCTCACCTCCTCCCTGGAGTATGCCCAGAACCAAACAGCACACTCCAGTTGAGGTCTTAGGGATTATTTCACGAGTTTTCTTGTATACACCCTCTGACATCCTTTTTCGCAAATCTAAAACTTTGACTTAGGTGGATCACAGACTAAATGCTAATGTCAGATCTTTCTTCTACAAAACTACTCACTAGCCAGTTATTCACGACTCTTTTTTCATGCATTTTATGCACTTTATTATTCTGAAGCCTAGGAAATTGCACATTTCCTTACACAGTGCCATTCCACCTTCCTCCCAAACCACTTCTCGAACCTGTCAAGATTATACTCAGTTCTCACTGTGTCCTTCAACACATTTGCAATCCCTCCCAATTTCATATAATTTTCAAATTTAGTAATTCTAATCAGATTATTCTAATCCAATAATTCTAATCCAATCTCTCGAATGGAGAGCACTCAAGAAAGCACTGAGTATTAGTGGTCCAGAACTGACCCTGCAGATTGCTATCTCCCCCCATCCGAGAGTGAATCAATGGGTACAGTGAGCGGACTGCTTCTGCAGTCTTCATACTGGAGACTCAGCTCTTTTCCAGATATAAATGCTATGACAGGAATCTTCTACTTTATTTCCCAAAACAGATCTATAACAGACACTCAAACTGCTCCCAAAATAATACCCAGATACTATTAAAGATGTTATTGAAATTTATATTGGCAGAGACAAACAGAGCAATCTACCAACTCCTCACCAGAGGACCTCGTTTCAAGCTTTATCTGACAATGTATGTTTATATATGAGCATACGTATCCTCACATACAAGGCAGTTAAAATGAACACGCTATTAACAAATGCAAGTGTTGAAAATTTTGACAGGCACCAAAAAATCCAGTGCTTTAATCTTTCTATAACCTGCAAAACCAGCGATTATTAATACAATTGCACTATGTTCACTGTACATTGACTTTTCTATTCCTTGAGAAAGATGAGGACAGGCTTGGCTTTGGTTTCTCTATACCTCAAGTGAATCCAGGCATTTGATTATGTCCGTAGAAATGAAGTATTTTGACAGCCTTCATCAAGGACATGTCAAACAAGTATATATGCATCCATCATTACTACAGCTCATTTTGATATTATCTGACTCTAGAGAAACTGAGAAAATGGCATCACTTTTTCAGAAGAAGGTGAAGTATATTAACTAATGACAGTGCTTTAGTGAGAAAATTCCTTACTAAAATCTGCAAAAGTAGATCGTTTGGTTCTACAGCAGAACCAAACACAGAGCTTGGGATACCAACTACTGTTAATATTAAGACCTTAGATCACATTGTTATGATGGAAAAAAGTCATTTTATTTGTCCTGGAATTCTAAAACTTATCGCGCT
>VZTL01029054.1:3790-17277 GCA_013400535.1 Scopus umbretta
TGGGGGGGGGGGGGGGAGCAGAGAGAAATTTGAACAGATCAGTCTTTTATCACTTGGTTATGTTTTGTGTAAAAATTAAGGAGACTCCCTACAGAACTGCTTTATACAACCTTACACACTAGTTAGTCACCAGAATGACTATGATTAGCAACTTTAGCTTCTGGGCTTAATTGACATCCCCACAAATAAAAGAATAAAAGTAAGTATTTACACAGAGATGTCAGAGCCTTTTCAGTCATGAAATGGAGATCACAATCCAGTAACATTAAGTACAGGAAGTCCCCAAATCTACTTTTAACTTCCATGGATTTATGCACAGCTATGGGAGATGAGGAATGACAAACGAGCTGCAACAGCTCTTGCCCTCTTTCAGAGTTGTGTAAACTAAGGTGGTCAGTTTACTGAAAGTAGGCACATTGAAAACATGAAGTCACTCAATTTATGCTAGGATAGTGTTGTGGTTTAGCCCCTGTTGGCAACCAAGCCCCACACAGCTGCTCGGTCACCCTCCCCCCGCCAGTGGGATGGGAGAGAGAATCGGAAGAGTAAAAATAAGAAAACGTGTGGGTTGAGATAAGAACAGTTTAATAATTGAAATAAAATAATAACAATAATAACACTAACAGTAATAAAAATTGTAATGAAAAAGAGAACAATGAGAGAGAGAGAGAAAGGGAGGAAAAAAACCCAAGTGATGCAACCGCTCACCAAACGACACGCAGCCCGTCCCCGCGCAGCGATCGCTGCCCCCCGGCCAGCTCCCGCCTGTTTCTATACTGAGCGTGATGCCTTATGGTATGGAATAGCCCTTTGGCCCGTTTGGATCAACTATCTTGGCTGTGCCCCGATACCAGCTTCTTGTGCGCCTAGCAGAGCATGGGAAGCTGGAAAAAAAAAAAAGTCCTTGACTAGTGTAAGCACTACCTAGTGTGTTATCAGCATTATTCTCATACTAAATCCAAAACACAGCACTATATAGCGGCTACTAGGAAGAAAATTAACTCTATCCCAGCTGAAACCAGGACAGACAGAAAACACATCCTGAAATAGGTTGATCTATCAATCAATAACACACATAGCTCTTTTTTCAGTTTGTGCGCTAAGTTCATTGAAGACTTCAAAGATAACAGGCTGAATATCAGACTGTGTGAAAAATTAATTAGCTCAAAAGTTTGGTTACTAACACAATGCACATGGGCATAATGCACAGACTGTTCAATATGACCATAATGGTTTTTCACTTTGTGGATCTCCTCTCCTCACAGTGGCATAATTGACAGGTCATATTTGATTTAGCAAAAATGTTTAGCCATCAGAATTGCTGCTAGCAAAGCAGCACACAGTGTATCTGCAGTGTTGAGGAACACCTGGGCATGCTCAATCTCCAACCCCTTATAAAAAGCAATAGTCAAAGAAAAGAACTGCATTGTTGATTTACATGCAAAATGTCAGTAACAATGAGCTGAATATTATTGTCTAAAAGAGAGAAAATGTAATTTAGCAAAAGATTCCAGCAAGGAGTCTTGATAGGCCAACACAGATTCAGTCCAACTGCTTATATCACTGGTTTAGCAGGCAAACCCACAGCTACTGTATTGCAGGAAGAGCGTCCTTTGCGTCACTGCTCTTCTGTCCTTAGAGCAGCCCACCAGTGTTCAGTGATGTGCTTCTGCTTTGATCACGAGCAGGTCTAGAGACCAGAAAGGCACCAGCAGTGCCGACAACTCTGATGGTAACACACCAGGCTGCCAGTCACTTCCACCCTACTGCTGTTGGTACGGGACCTCTGATGCTTACAAGCAGCTCATACTTTGACAGTAATCACAGGAGTCACTAAACAGTGACCAAATGGCATCAATAACCTTTTTTAATCCTGACAAATGCAAGAATGATTAAGTTACAGAGTAAAATTGGATCCCTCACAAATACTCCTATGAAGCATACTTAAGAATACTTCAAAAGGGCATATGTTGGAATTAATTAAATACTTTCTCTGCTAGTCTGTATACAGCTTCAAACACAGCATTTGTGTCTGCCACTGGCAGAAAAAAATATTTCTGTGGTATCATGCCCAGAGTAGCAGCAGGAAAAAACTCTAAGAAGTGATGGTGGTGCCTCTCTCAGAGACAGAGAACTCAGGTACATCCTAAAACGAAGCTGGTATTTGTTCTAGCTAGGCTGTAGGTCCAGCACTGATATCTGCTTTGTACTATGGAGCGATGTGTGATGTTTGGAATTATGCAGATCCCCCCAGCCCAAAACAGGCACAACTCTGCACTCCTCTCAATTCAGTCATTACCTCCCAGGGGCATGTGACAGAGGTTACTGAGCTGTTCTGCTAAATGAAGGCTTATAAGAAAACATTGAAACATGCTTCAAAAACAGCAATGTGGGTTCATCACCCCTCTCTGTCAACAGCATCCGGCAGTGCAGAAGCTCATACAAGAACACTTTGCCCGCCCCCGCCCTCAAAAATTTAACTCTAAGCTTCATTAATCACAGAGTTCCCACTGAAAGGAACACAGGAGCTATCAAAATAGCTCATACGAGTGCTACATCTAATCCAGCATACTGTCTGTTCATTAGCCTGTAGCAGATGGTTTGACAGAAGGTGCAAGAAATTCGTCAGTGGACAGTTCTGGATTGGGAAAGAGTCTTTTTAGGTATTCCACCTAGTTTGCTTATATTTTGAAGCACAAGGATTTATAGCAGGAAGGACTTCAAAAATACTTAAGTAATTTATATATTGCATGTACATATTACATTTAAGCATGTAATCTTTTGTTGTAGAAATATCAGCATCTTCTCATTGCCTAGATATTTTTGTCAGTTAATTACATAAACTAATGACACACCATCTAAAAAGAACTTCTTGCATACTTGAGGTTTTTTTACTTTATTACACAGTCGTTACACTTCCGTCAAAAAGCACAGACAGAACACACAATTCCCATTCCTCATAAAGGCCAGTAGTCTGCATATAGTTCTAAGTGGAAAAAGTTGAGAAGTGCCAATCTTCTCAATCTTGCTTTATATGGAAGGTTTTCCAAAGCCTATTTATCATCGTTGCCAGTCTCCGACTTCTATTTCTGCTCTCCTTCTGGACAGCAAATGGGTGTATGTAAACAGAGATCTTCATGTCTTTGCTGGCAACTAATTCATAAGGTTGGGTCAGGAAAAAAAATAATTTTGGGGCCTATCCTATCTCTTAAGCCATCAACACAGAGGAGTATTTACTCTGATGTCTCAATGGTGTATATGTATTTTCTTTTATTCCTTTTGTTGAAGAAGCAGATCCTAATATATGTCAACACTGAATTTCACAAAACACAAACTTACTCAGAATCTTCTGTAATTTCCAGTAAGCGAAGTAACCTGCCACCTGCAAGCATACTGATGTTAACTTTTCACCCAGAACAGTATCACTGTACGCTATCAATAGGTAGCAGTTTAACTATTGCCTTTTGCATTCTTTTTCAAACACAGCTTTTATGATATAATAAAATGCTAATCTGTAATTTTAACTTGCTATAACTGCTACTGTAATAATTCCATAGCCCCACAAACTGCATATAAAGAACTACCTGCCACAGCAACGCTCGAATACAGCTTACGTGGCATATTAAAGATATATCTATCCTTCCCCATCTCGCAGGAGGAAAAAAAAAAACAAAACGAACAACCTATACAATTTATTTAAATCTTTGAAATCAACAGAAAACCAGCTCAGCCGTTTCCTCCTTTCCTTCACCGTTTAACAGTAGCAGAAATGAGAAGCAGAGTCATAATATTGCAGATCGTTTCAGATATCATCTGAATACTGCTGTTTCGCAGATGGATTCAGTGACCTAAGTGCCATCAGACTTTCATCACTCACAAATTGTTCTAGAGTCCTGGAGGCAGCATGTGGATCCTCCCAAGGGATGGGGAACATAATCAGATTGTTCAAAGAATGGAGACTCATTTGTGAATAGCAGGACCATAGATACTGCTACCATAGAAACATAGAATCATAGAATCATTAAGGTTGAAAAAGACCTCCGAGATCATCTAGTCCAACCATCAACCCAACACCACCATGCCTACTAAACCATGTCCCAAAGTCCCACACCTACACGGTTTTTGAACACCTCCAGGGATGGTGACTCCACCACCTCCCTGGGCAGCCTGTTCCAATGCCTCACCACTCTTGCAGTAAAGAAATTTTTCCTAATAGGCAATCTAAACCTCCCCTGGCACAACTTGAGGCCATTTCCCCTCGTCCTATCACTGGTTGTTTGGGCAAAAAGACCAACACCCTCCTCACTACAGCCTCCTTTCAGGAAGTTGTAGAGAGCGATAAGGTCTCCCCTCAGCCTCCTCTTCTCCAAACTAAACAACCCCAGTTCCCTCAGTCGCNATGCCGTGGGAGACAGTGTCAAAGGCTTTACTAAAGTCCAGGTAGATAACATCCACAGCCCTTTCCTCGTCCACTAGGTGGGTCACCTGGTCATAGAAAGAGATCAGGTTGCTCAAGCAGGACCTGCCTTTCATGAATCCATGCTGGCTGGGCCTGACCCCCTGGTTGACATGCACATGCCTGTTGAGTGCACTCAAGATGAACTGCTCCATAATCTTCCCTGGCACCGAGGTCAGGCTGACATAGACTTGTGAGTGTCCAGGTGGCGTAGCAGGCCGTTAACTGCTTCGTCCTGGATTATGGGTGTTTCATCCTGCTCTCCATCCCCGTCTTGCAGCTCAGGGGGGTAGATACCCTGGGGACAACTGGTCTATTAAGGACTGAAGCAAAGCGGGCATTAAGTACCTCAGCCTTTTCCTCATCCTCATGCCATACACCTCAAAGCTAGGTATTAGCATGTGAATTGCTACATCGGAATTATTAAGGGAAAAAGAAAAGAACACCCCCACCCCCAACTACAGCTTTTGGT
Source organism: Scopus umbretta (assembly GCA_013400535.1). Taxonomy (NCBI): domain Eukaryota; kingdom Metazoa; phylum Chordata; class Aves; order Pelecaniformes; family Scopidae; genus Scopus; species Scopus umbretta. Next base: position 8,719 of record VZTL01029054.1, read on the forward strand.
CTCTGGAGTTGTATTTTATTAAAATACAAAAATAGGAACCTTAAGCAATGTAACAGCACACAAGAAGAATCCAAGCTGGTTTGTTGCCAGTTTACACTATTTAAAAAGCTCAAAACCAAACCTAACCCATAACTATGTCTATGTGGGAACTGTTCTTTCCTCTGGACCTTATTTCCAACCCACCAATCTTCAGCCACTTCCTGGGGAGAAAAATATCCACATAGTCTCCTTCAAGAACTAATAAATCATTCAGAACAACTTCTAAGTAACATCACTAATATCACTAACTGGTATTTGCATAAGCTTGTACAGCTTTAGCTCCCTAAACCCAACCTTTTATTTCCCCATTATTTCTGAGCCATGCCCATACTGGAGAGCAAAAGGAAGGACAAGAAGCGAGCCCAAGCACCAAACCCCAACTGTCCATACTGCTGATCAGTGAGCTTGCCCTTGGCACTGATTTCATTGACTCTATGACAGAGCTGCTCCAGACTGAGGTCAGTTTAGCATCACATCCAGGTCCTCACCTGCGGATGTAGTGACAGAAGTAGCCACTGAGGACTGACTTCTGCTGGAGGCAGACCCACGCTTCTCCGTCTCCCAACCTTTACCCCGTGCTGCAACTTCTGGCTCTCTCCCCCCTTCCTCCTGTTCGGTACACCTCAGAAGCTGCTCCAGTTGGATCATACCTTCCCTGAGGGTAACTGCCCTTCCCTCCTCCTCTCAGAAACATTCAATCTCACCCAAAAGACAACAGTCAAGGCTAAATATATAGAGAGCTGTTCTCTCTTCCTTTTATGATGGCAGCGTTTTCCATCTAGTACAAGATACTGTATGTATACAAAAAGTGGAAACAAATTATGTATTTTTACCTTCTGAGATGACATTAGTAAGCATTTTATGAATGGCAAGAGCAACATAAAACAATTATTTTTGTTCTGAAGGGCAGCTGCTTGTGTTTTCATGAGACTACTATAAATGGCCATAGTCCATTTGCTTGCCATGCTTGGACTGGGGAAGAAATATCACTGCAGCATGACTTTACTACGTGTATGTGGTGACAGAAAGTCCTCATTACGCCTTTCAGTGTTGTCCCTAAACAGGGAAAATCAGCCCTGCAAAATTCTTACATGGTTCTGACACTGACCACCCAGACCTACAAAGCTTTCTGCTTTTACTTCTCAATAGACAAACTTTGAGAAGAGTGAAGAATCAGTCCCAGGTAATTTACAACTAGCAGATTAGTTACAGCTAACAAATCGTGCAGTGAAATGTAAGAAACTATTCAAAAAGTCAGCTTGACATGAAAGAATAACACAGACTCTTTCGAAAAATGTATTCAAATTCGTAGACGCAGTTATATGCTGTACTTCAGCTGGGACACTGCTGATTTTCAAAAGGCTTTACCTGCCCTCACTTCTCTCCTTCTGTAAATGGTAATTTCTCCCCCTTCATTCTGTATTATGCTCTTCATCCACCCCATCTCTATCCAAATCTTACCCCCTTCATTGCCTTCACATCAATCTATCAATTTTCCTTAATTTAGAAATGATGTTTGTTTTTGCAATCTTTGCTTTTCCTTTTCTCTCTCTCTTTGGGATTTCACTTCTCATTTCCTGTTTATACAGTAAGACTAAACTGTTGAGAAGGTACAGTATGTCAATACCAATAGCACGCTTCTGAGTGCTGCAAGGTTTAACTGTGATTAATCACTACTGACAGAAAACAGTTTTCTATTATTCCTTCTGCAATTAAAAGAAACAGGATATTGACTGTCATTTGTTATGGGATGATTTCCTATTTGCATGGTATGGATTAATTTCAAGATTACTTCCATAATATGTCTTCCAGACAAGACTGCTAAATGACAGCACAACCGGCCAGAATTGAAATCATGTATCATAAAAACCACCCCTACTTACACCGAGTCAAACATTGTGTTGCAGTATGCACAAGTATTTTTAATAGGATGAGCAGGAGCTTTGTATTTGCAGTATAAGTTAAAGCTATTCTTTCTGACAGATGCCCCAGCCCCACGTGTGACTCTGCACTCCTTGTACAAACTCTTGCAAAGATATTCAGGATATTAAACTGTAAGATACACACTCATAAAAATGTCTTGCCTGAATAAATTGCAGCTATTACTGCTTTCAAAATAGCCATGAAAACTTAGAATTTATGAAAACAAATTTAAATTGCGGGTCTGATATTTTATTAAAAATAAAGCAGTATTTTTAGGAGTCTCCTGTTGACGCTAGGCATTCCAAGGAATATTGTCTGGTTTCAGCACATGTTTTAAACTTCTTGTATACAAACAATTTTCTTTTCTGAGATATATCTCTTTAAGGAGAGCATCAGAATCCCAAGTGCTGCAGAATAATTAAAATACAGCTTTCAGGTCTGCTTTGCGAAAGCTAAGAAGCTTATCTGATCACGAGGTCTGCGAACATCTCTCTCTTCCCCTCCCAATAGTTTTCAACTACTTGGCAGATATTACTGATTTTTGACAGGATAGCAACCCTAATGGTAGTTGAATTGCTACATGCTTGACAGAAACAGATGGCCAAGTGAAGAACAAGCTTCTGATGAACAGCTCCAGTAAATGTCCTGAATAAGATAAAGGCTGGAGTATGGATTCACATGATATTACACATTAGGAGAGTACACATGGAGAGAAACTTTACCATGCCTTCAACATAGTAAAACCATTGTTTATAATCATCAGATGAACCGTAAGATAAAAATTCGTAAGAAAATGAGCTTTACTAGCTCCAGACTTCACAGCAGGACAGGCTGGCTGTTAATGATCACAGTTAATCAGGAGACAGAAGAAATAGACAAACATAATATGAAATATGTAGATCATGTTATTTTTAATTTTAAATCTTCTAACAAAGATTGCCTACCAAAACTTTTAATAACCAAACAACCTCTTTCTCAGAATATGTATTGCTACAAATATCTCAAATGAGCAATGCATACAACTTTTGATGCATATAAATTGTAGGATTTTAAGGTACTGAAAGTGCATCTGTAGACTAACCAGGATCCATTAAACAATTTCAGAACAAATTCTGATTAAGTTAATGCATACAGCTTTCCTTCTAACTCACTTCAAAACTCATCACACTGGGGAAAAAACAGGAAACTGATGAATTCTGTGAAGTCTGTTAAAATTACTTGTTAAACCACAATGTATGGAGTTACCCACATAAGAACAGTCTACACTGCTACAGTACAATTAAAAACCATTGTTATGTTACTGGTTGTCTGTCATTTCGCCCTCAGTGCCACCACTAAGTGCAGGATCATTTGTGGTATTTCCTCACAATGCACAGTAAAATCATGCTCTTGCCCAGCAGCAGTAAGGTTGTCACTCTCAACAAGTAAGCCTGCTTCTACCCTAACAGAAAATCAGCTTGCTTTCTGGAAGCATCAGTTTGTATTTTCTTTATACCAAGTACAAAAGTACATAGCATTTTTTTTCAAAAGAAGAATAGCATCTATTCAAATTATTTTTGCTTTTGCATAGAATTAGATTGTTAGTAAAGGTATCAGAAAGAAAATATTATGTAATAAATAGGATGTAGTAGTTGATTTCATCCCTAAAAAAAAAAAACCCAACAAACTCCACTGTGTTGTTTTTATACAACTTCTCAGGTACACATATGATGATCACAGTGAAAGTCCTGCAGTGAATGAATATAGGTGCTCTGTTACCAAATAAGCCTTCCACAAGTTGAGATAAAGATTCTTTTTTCAGAGATCTATTGTGCAAAGAGCCTACCTTTGAAAACCAATTCCTGTCTAAATAAGAATACACCTCGTATTCAATTTAGAAGGCAGCAATATCCTATAGCTCTGCTGAATGTCTTCTGCTCCCTTACATATGAAGCATACAGAATAGTTCCAATCTCACTCTAGAGAGGTGCTCTGGTGTGGAATCCTCTGCCAAGTCTGTATGCCCTGTCACAGTCTGGTCTGGAGGCCTTGCAATTTCAGCTCCAAGACAAACCATGTTTTGTCTCATTTAAAAATCAGATGAGGGATTTATGAGAATCTTTTTTTTCCAAAGTACAAATTTTCAAGCATTGAGTCTTAAGAACAAGAGGGAACTAAATTTTTACATCTATGCTTTTAGACATTTGCCTAAAACATCTAAGGAGTTTTCTTGGTTGACATGGATAATGTAACAAAAAGTCAATAAAAGCTATGATTTTTACCAAGGCTATATTGGGAAAGAAAACTTCAATTAACAGGGACAGAAATCCAGGTTTTACATTTAGTTCTCACCTCCTGTGACTGTAGTCACCAAAAATTCTCCCATCGTTTCTCCAGCCTGACACTGCCATCTATAGCAGTCTCTTGCTATAGATGCTTGCAGTAATGATGCCGCTAGCAGAGAGCAGAATGAGTGGTCGTGTTGCGAACGCAAAGTGTTCTGTGGAAAACGGGTTTGGATGACACACTAGTACAGTGTTAGCGACCAATCACTTAAACTGGTGGAGTTGCCGTGGGATTAGCACAGCAGCCTACTGATTTCTAGTCTAGGAGAGGTAACCCTCGAGCAGCAGCCATGGCACTCCTTTCAGTGCCAGTTTGGTATATGTAAGTCAGTCATGGATTTCTTTCTAGAAAAAAGAAATGTAAAGCCATCCACCTCACACAGAAGTTGAAGGAACACTGATTTGGAATGGCACTCTCTGCAGTTTCAATCAAAGTTCAAACACGTTAAGTCCTCAAATGTAGCGTGGAGTCTGTCAGGATCTCGTGGAAGGTACTGCAGAATTTCACCAGCAAACTGTAAACCTTTCAAAACTCTCCACAGGGCTGCATGCAAAGACTATAAAGATCAGAAAAGCCAGCAAAAATTCCTAAGCAATACCATAATGAAATCTATGCTTAGGTTCACAGGTATGCAGTGAATAATACTGACCGGTATCATTCTACCACATATTATTTCAACATGTTCATGAATACATATTCACACAGCACACAACGTATTTTCACCAGAAGCCATCAACATCAGGAATCTAACAGTATTCAGAAACGGACTCTAAGAATAAATGTGAGATGATAAGCATCCCACATTCAAGATGATACTGATCCTGGAATTGAGCAATATTCAGAAATACACTGTACTATAGCAATGCCTTTTTTTTCCCCCACTTTTAAGTCAAGCCCATAGCTTAGGAGACTCAAGTAAGCAAGCATCAGGCTAGAGGGTCATTTCAGACTTCTTTGTTGATGCTGTTTATATAAAAAATACTCAAACGCTCACTAGGACAGCTGTTACAACATGAACTTCACAAGTTTCCCAAGTCCAAAATAAAAGACCTAACTAGCAAGCATGGGCATGGTCTCTATTTCAGTTCCACAGGAGAAACTCGGAGATACACACCCCAGACCATCCTGCAAACTGGTGCTAATGGGATTCTCTGAGAAGCAGTTTCTGTTCCAGACCTTGCTCCAACACAAATAGAAAAGGAGTCTGCAGTTGGACAAGTGTCACGCCCAGATGAGTGTTGTCACCACTGCAGTTCAAAGTATAAGCACGTGGGCAGAAGCACCTCTTTTTCCTGAATGTCACATTAGCTCCAATCACTGAATCTGGTGGAAAATACTCAGTGAATTTGACCTGAGTCTATAACATCAAGCAAGCAAAGAGAACCCCTGCATAAACTAGCTGCCCCCCAAATTAGGCACAGATATAGACTGGCTACTTGTATCAGCAACAAGTATGTCCAAAATTATCATCATTATGCATAGAAACACCTGAACAGGCTATTAAACATTATTTGGGTTTTAAGCCAATTCCAAACTACAAAGCATCAGATTTTCCTTGAACATTGCATGCAAATTATCTCACATTTGTTCTTACAATTCCCTCTGAAGCACCTGGTATTAGTCATTGTCACAGACCCCAGGTTTAATTTAGCACAGCCATTCCAACATTCAGTCCTCCAGGCCACAAAACTGAAAGCATCTGAGCTGCATTATGAAATTCTGTCCTATAACAATAATGTTAAAGCTAGTGATAACCTTTCTGCACACACTGCAATAAGCAAACCATTCACGAGTCTAACAAGTGCATTCCCAGTTTCATGTTCTTGTCCAAATTCATACTGAAATTTATTATATGAATCACTGCTACCCTGGTCTGCTAGCAGACATATCATAATCTCCCCTTCCAAGATTTTGATCTTATCAGTCCAAGATAAACTGTTTTTGAAACTACGCAAATCATTCTCAAGTATTGTCAAATCAAATAAAGCCTTTATACACCCCAAAAAAGTTTTATTTTATGGCAATGTAATGTGTCATTAGTTTATTTATTTTACCATAATGACATGCTAACAGGAGAGAAATACAGACTGGGAAAAACATAAACAAACTAAGTAGTTCACTTTTGAAACAGAAAATTTCATTTTAAATGCCCTAAAATATTAGCAGTTGTAAAATTTAAAATCTCAAATATAAAATCTAGAGTTCAGTGAGCCTGCAAGAAGAGGTTTCCACCTGTCAAGAATATCTAAGACTCACATAAGACATTACAGGACTAAATAAAATAATAAAAAACAACAACAAAAAACTCCATACATTTGATTTTTTCCCAAGTGGAAGCTCACTACAATTAATATAAGCCAATGAGCATAACTGTCAGATGTTCCCATCTTTATAAAATGGCAGGTGCTATCTGGAAAGGTAAGTTAAATTATTTATCAAATTATTCCAAACATCACCAAATTCAGTGCAGCTAGCCATCCAAACAGCTTCTAATAAATTCTTTGATATGGCTCTAATGGAAAGCACAAGTTATTCAGAAGCATTTGCTATTAAGCAGCATCATACTATTGTTTTGAAATTCTACCCAGGCACGTCGAGAAGTGACATACAATGAATCACATTATAAATATATTCTCCTGCTTTTGAAGTATTATCAGCAACATCCAAGAATTTATGCAAATTAAGAAACAAGTAATTTTGGCAGTCATGTGTCACGATGAAGAACATGCAGATTTTTATTCTGCACAGCCTAAAACCATTTTTTTTCCTGCTGAACAAAAAAAGTTGCCCACATAATTTACCACATCAACAGCATCATAAATAATCAGCCAAGGCTTCTCCAGAGCATTAAACAATGCCTGTATAGTACAAAGGCAACTTCCCAGTAATGACAGGTTGTACGATATTGTTCAAGGCACAACCCTTCCCAAGGAAAATCTATTTCAAGATTAAAGCCAAAAAGCTTTCCTTCTATTAAAATGAGTAGACTCTTTGTCATTCCAAGAGCCTATATGACACTGTTAATGGTGAAGGACTCTAGTAAAAGTTGGGAGCAAACTGTCTCAAATTCAGGTTAAGGAACACAAGGCCAATGGACAGAGATGGGTAAATTATTTGAGACATTTATTTGACTAAAAAAAGAAAACAACAAATAGCCTTCCTAAAGTGTTCATGCATTTTAAATTAATACGCTAATCTGCTATTAAACACATTCAAATAAACAGGAAATGTTAAGCAAATGCTTGGGAAAAATAATTTCCAATTTATGAGAATAAAATCTTGCAATTATACTTAGAATGATGTCATGAAACAATCATCCCTTTGGTCCAAAACACTAGCATGGTTGCTACTAGCTTCTAGAACTACAGATGTACTAGGATCACCCATGGATGGATGCGAGGCGCACAGTGGCAGGACAAGAGGAAACAGAAACAAATTGTAACAGAGAAAACTGTCATTAGATTAAGAAAAAAAATTAAAAGTCACCACAAAGGCGGTGAGACACTGGCACCACCACAACCACAGGGACTGTGGAATATCCATCCTTGGAGATGCTCAAAACTCACCTGGACAAGGCCTGAGCAACCTTATCCAACTGGAGCTGCTTTGAGCATGCGGGTAGGACGATATGACATCCAGAGGTCCCTTCCAATCTAAAATACTCTATAATTCGATGCTTTTTTCTTAAAATCCATTTCCCTATCGGAGATATACTTTTCCTTTTTCCCTTACACAAGTCTCCCATATATCTGTAGTGGTTTTAAAATAAAAATCAGCCATTGTGACCAGATCGTTGATACAAATTATATAGTATTATATATTTGGCACAATAAGACTAGTTTATTTTATGGTAGCTCTGTCACCAGAATCAGCTGAGATACAGTAGCTAAAACAAAAGCACAAGGTCAATTTAAAAAATTATAATACACAGTGCTGATTCTTGTTGCCCGTTATCACTCCTTCAACCTGTATCGCCCACATGTTGCAGGTGTTCCACAGAGAAGTGACAGGACAGAAAACGAAGAAAACGACGGATTAAAAAAGGTCGAGTCACCCTGTAGAAAGCCTCGCACGAACCAGGTGTGCACGTACATTAGACCTTGCATCTCACGCTGAAGACACACTGCGGAGGACAAAGCCATGAGCACCTTTGTTCACGCGCTTAAGAGGTGACCTCAGTGAAGACGACGCAAAAGCATCCAGCGCGTACCTGTGGATACGAACCCTCCCGCAGCTGCCTATACCACGGGAATATATATATATTCCCCCCCC